>JABUQX010117575.1:25000-29181 GCA_015478945.1 Trachelipus rathkii | reverse complement strand
GTCATGGTGTGGTGTCGGTGGGCGTGCCAACACGATTAGAGCACTCAAATCACATCATCACACGAGGCGACCATGGTGTGGTGCGGTGCGGAAGAAAAATAAAAGTGCGGTGCGGTGCGGTGCGGTGCCTGGTGCGCACCTATGGATCGCACTGCAACGCGCACCCAAAACACACACACACAACAGCTTCCCGACGAAACTTCTAAAAATAAGAAGGAAAAACAAAATAGTATATATCACATATATATATATATATAATAACTACACACACTATATTATATAGCAGATATTACTTTATACATATTTCACGCAGTAAGATTATATTATATCTTAGTATCATCTACATATAATATATATATATATCATAGATTATTCTATACTCAATCCTTATATAACTTTCACATTAACTTATTGACACTTATTTTATCTTACAATTTATTACCTCTTAGATCACTTATTATCACATTTTACCTTACACTGTCACACACTCATACTAATCACACACACATATATATATATATTATTTATATATCTATATTAGATATATAAATATATATATTATTTATATATATATATATTATACTATATATATATAATTATATTTATTATATATATATATATTATATATACATCTTTATTCCGATAAAGGACCCCCCTCTCAAAAGAAAGAAAAATGACCCATAAACCTGGGCAAAATTGCTTCACAAGCGATTGAAGTGGTATTCCAACTTAAAAAATGTTTGCCTTTATAACATTCAAATCAGATAATTCCAGTAATGGAATAGTATTTTAATAATCAAGTTCAAGAATGTCGGGGCCCAGAGATAAATGTTACCAGAGTTTTTTAGTATGTTTTTATTTGATAGACATTTTATGTTTATAATTGAATCAACTGTATCATTTGAGTTATAATCTATCTCGCACGAGTTTAATGAATCAATATACTAAAGACAATTAATTCAATAGTCTATTCTTTAAATATAAAAAAACTGAGCTATATAAATTAATATTCAATGAACAAATCTACTCTTGTGAAACAAATAGAGATTATATTAATTATTATTCTGTTTAAATAAACGTTTATAGTATTTATTGTAATAGTAATTTATAAATCAAATGATATAGATATATATATTTAAATTATACGATTTACTCTTTTTATGATAGTTTATATGTGGTGTATATTTTTTATGTTAAAACATACATATATTTTACGTACCTTAAAGGACCAAAAGTAAACTTCTGTAAAGATCAGTAAAATCAGTAAGGTCAGCCCCTAGCACCCTCTACACCAAGCTATGCCACGTTTTGCTATTGACTTAATGCTTTACATCATCTTTAGCGATGTAATAAGTATAAAAAAGAAAAAAAATAGTTGTCCCTGCTAACATAACATGTATTTTTATTAAAATTAATTCAAAGATTTTAGGGAAAAATCACAATTACTCACGTGCCTGAATATTATTCACTCCGATGTTAACTAAAAATATTTCAGTTTTTTAAATAATTCGGGTTTTCCTTTATTATTTCTATGTACAATTGACAATCCATCACGAGAAAACACAACAACACGCACTCCTTACAGAAACGAAACTGACCTCTCTCTGTAAAATGTGGTGAATAACTATTTTAGGTCTAAATTTAGGATAATCCTTTTTGTAACCCGGGGCGATTTTAAGCCTATCCAGGTCAAAATATATTTCAAACTGACCTTTTCTGTAAAATGTCCTACAATAACTACGTTAGGCCTGAATTTTCGCCTAGATTTAGGAATAAATTTAGGATAAGCGCTAATTTAATCCTAATCCCAGGTCAAAAGGTAATTCCAGTATAAAAAAGAATCATTGTTATTATTATTATTTTTTATAAAATATATTTCAAACTGAAACATGCTGGGTCGGTAAGATCCTTTAAGCAAGGTAAAAAGGAAATGTTTTCCTTACTTGTGATTGGTCGGAGTAATCCTTATCTCTATATGACCTCTCCGTATGTGATTGGTCGAGAATTATTTTATCGTCTTTTGAAATTAACTTTGTTCTTTAAACTTGTATTTGAGCAGGTGTGTGTTTTATTATCTTTTAGACCCAAACTCATTTTAAAATCATAGTCATTTTAGCTGTTAAGCGGTGCACAAGTTATCTGATTTGTATTAAAAGTGTTTTATTTTTACTAAGTGTATATCATATTTATAATAAATACTTACATTGAGGAATAATTATTAATTTCACTAGAATAGATAATAATTAATTCACTAGTTCATAAGCTAACCACCAGGGCTCAGCATGAGCCCACCGCAAAGTCAGCAACCGCACACCTGTGCGTCCGGCCCGCGTCCCCCGCCCGCCAGCGTGCGCCGCAGGCGCAATAATTTCCGCGTAACCGCCCGCGCCGTGCGCCCTGGCAGGCGGCAATATTTCCGCGTTCCCCGCCCGCCGCGTGCGCCCGCAGGCGCAATATTCCCACGCACACACACACACACACAACACACACACACACACACTCACTTACACATATAACGTATAATTTATTAAACATTTATTTTTATTTTATTATTATACTTAGTGTTATTTACTTCAAGCCTATCGTTATTATTATTTAGAACACATATACACAAATGCACACACACACACACACACACACACACACACACACACACACACACACACACAACACACACACACACACACTCACTTACACATATAACGTATAATTTATTAAAACATTTTATTTTTATTTTATCATTATACTTGATGTTATTTACTTCATGCCTATTGTTATTATTATTATTTAGAACACACATACACGCACACATACACACACACACACACACACACTCACTTACACATATAACGTATAATTTATTAAAACATTTTATTTTTATTTTATTATTATACTTAGTGCTTTTTACTTCATGCCTATTGTTATTATTATTTAGAACACACATACACACACACACGCGCGCGCACACACACACACACACACACCCACACACACACACACACACACACACACACACACACACACATACGCACTTACACATACGCAACCACCCGCTCGATATTTTGATGCCTCAACTTTGATGCCTCAGCTTTTGATGCCTCAACTTTGATGACTCAGTTTTGATGCATCAACTTTGATGCCTCAGCTTTTGATGTCTCAACTTTGATGCCTCAGCTTTTGATACCTCGGCTTTGATGCCTCAACTTTAATAACTTAGCTTTGGTGGTTCATCTTTGATGTCTCATCTTTGATGGTGTCATCTTTGATACCACCTATATTGATGATTCATCTTATAAGCAGTTACACTTACCATAGACACTTACACTTACACTTATACACTATATCTCTTATTTACACATATGCACATAACACAATAGACACTTAAGGCTCTCCATAGACCTTACAACTAACAACACACAATATAAGCATAATATATATATATATATATTATATATATATATATATTTAAAACATATATATAATATAGATAAATATATTTTCTATAAATTACTATCGATATAATATAATATATATAGTATAATATAATAATATTTATTCGCGAGGGAATATTGCGCCTGCGGGCGCACCCGGCGGGGGGCGGAAACGCGGAAATATTGCGCCTGCGGGCGCAAGCGCGGGGGCGGTTACGCGGAAATATTGCGCCTGCGGGCGCACGCGGCGGGGCGGGGACGCGGCGGGACGCACCAGCGGGTGCGGGGTTTTGTCCCTTTTGCGGTGGGGCTCATGCTGAGCCTTGGTGGTTAGCTTATGAACTATGTGAATTAATTATTATCTATTCAAGTGAAATTAATAATTATTCTTCAATGTTAAGTATTTTTTATAAATATGATATACACTTTGGTAAAAATAAAACACACAACACTTATAATATAACTTGTGCATCGATTGAAAGCTAACATTACTATGATTTTAAAATGAGTTTGGGTCAAAAAGATAATAAAAAAACACACAACCTGCTCAAATTTACAAAGTTAAAGAACAAAGTTAATTTTCAAAAGACGTTAAAATAATTCTCGCCAATCACATACGAGGTCATATAGAGATAAGGATTACTCCGACCAATCACAAGTAAGGAAAACATTTCCTTTTTACCTGCTTAAAGGATCTTACCGATCCAGCATGTTTCAGTTTGAAATATATTTATAAAAATAATAATAATA
>JABUQX010117575.1:0-15000 GCA_015478945.1 Trachelipus rathkii | reverse complement strand
CGGTTACATATTCAAATATATGGTTATTAGGCATTTTATTTATAGGTGAAACACGTTCTTCATTTTCTTCGGTTGTTGCGATACTTTGCAAAGTTGGCGGAGAAATATTTGAAATATTTACTTCTGAGGGGGAAAGTGGTTTCAATGAACTTTCGTTCACTTCCCCATTTTTTCGGTTCCATTTCAATCCTGACTTTTCCTTTTCGCTCTCTTTTTCTGGTCGTTCTACTTGACCTTCTATTCGCTCACCCTTATTATTGGATTGGAGAGTAACGGGAAAAGAAACGATATCATCGGCGCCAACGTTAAAACTTTCACTTTGCGCGGTGGGGTTGGAAACTAAAAACGTTGACAAGTCGATATCGTTACTATCATCGGCATATTCTCTATTTTTAAGTCCATGAATACTATCGTTCATCGCTAAGATACGATTCTCTTCGTCGTTATTATTATTATTATTAATAGACTTTTTATCTGATTGATTTTTTAATTTGCTCGCATCTTCAATACGTTCGATTTCAATTTCAGGGTAGATGAAATGAGGTGTCGGTTCGTTGCTGTACCTGTCGTCGTCGTTTTTATCGTCGCTGTTGTGGCCGACGCTACCCTCATCGTCGCCACTGTGGCCGACGCCATCCTCATTGTCGTTGCTGAGCCCGATGCTATCCTCGTCGTCGCTATCCTTGCCGTGATCGCCGTCGTTACCGCAACTTTCATCGTCACCGTCGTATTCGAATTCATCGACATTTTGACTGGAATTGATCGGTGAATATCTGTCGAGTGCCTTAGAACCATTATTGAGGTTTTCCTGGTTCGATATTTTCGTTTCTTCAATTTTAAAACTTTCAGGTGTTTCTATTGCGTCGCTAACATCTTCTAGCAAATAATTTTTATGTTCGTATAAAGTCTTAAATCTTCCTCTCATGTACTTCTTCAGTTCTAAATTAAATCTTTTGGAATCTTCTTCAGCCTCGAGGAGATATTCCTGAACTCTTTTATCATTCGGCATTAAGAACGAGAACTCTGGCTCATTATGATCAGTATTTTCATAATATTTGTTCTTAATTTTTTTTTTTTATTGAATCGACGAAGTTTTCTGTATTCTCCTTTATTTGAACTTGCATTGTCTGCTCATAATTTTCGCTCTAACAAACCTCCTATAAATCTTTGAACTTGTGTGACAGTCCATTGTTCCGACACCTACGCTCATGCATCGAAGCTGTTGGAACATTTGCTATAATTCGCAGTTGTGTATTGGTTCGTCTGTAAGTAGACGTGTGCGTGGTAAGATATCATTAAGCATGTGTGTGAAATATTTAGCTTATTTAAAGCGCAGGAGAAAGTAACCGGTTCTGAGAAGTTCTCCGATATTGCCTTTTCCAAGTTTGGATCTAGTTTGTTTCAAGTCTTCCTTAATCCTCTGGTCCCAGTCCGGTGCTGCTCGTTATGTTTCTGCCTCATCTCTTTCCTGGTGTTTTTAAGCTGAATACATGCTGCTGATTGAATTTTATTGCTCAACAATAAGATCTTTGGGTTCAGGTAGAGTTGATGTCAACTTTATCTAGAGGAGGTCGAGATATTCACGCCAGTCTGAGTAATATTTAGCTTCATATTGAGTAGAGGATTTATTTGTATTTTGTACGAGTCTGAAGGCGCTGGTCGAGCGACATCTGATATTTCAATTAATGAAGTTGTCTTTCTTTCCATTCCAAATTGTTGAATTACTGCAGAGGGAAGGTATGTTGATTTTGCTTGATGCAACGGTGGGTCCCGGTCTTGATTAAAAGATCAAAGATCGGGATGTTCGGCGTGAATTAGAATGGCGGCGAGTTATTTTGAGGATGCGAGCTAATTTTCTGGGATGTTGGAGTGGGGGTCGTAATCTGCTTTTACTATTAATATTTTCATCGTTACTAGCGCGGTAATAGAAGAACTTAATTCTTATATGTTATCTGCATATCAGTTGATAAAGGTAAAAGTTATTCTCGTTCAATAATAAAAATATTTCCTTCTGAATGTATTGAATTATCCAAATTCATTTTTGAGTTTTATTATTTAGAACGCAAAAAATTGAAGTTTTAAGTATAATTTGTTACAACTTTAAAAAAAAAGGAAAAAGAGAAGTATATTTATGTATGTCGCCAGGTTATTGTAAAAGTAGTAACATGCTGATGATATTAAGCACGGAAGCGTGAAGAAAGAAAAAAACGGGAAAACGACAAGGCCCGTAATTTCGAAAACCGAAACGCGTTAGCATGATGAACGTCTAAAAATATTAGGAAACACGAAAAAATGGATAAAATAAATAACCCGAAAGGATTGCAGTCGAAATGTTTCTGATGCGGAAATCAACGGATTTCTCCTTCACGTGAGGTATCGCGCGTCGAATCAATTTCCAAACAAACTTTCAAAGACAGGTTAGTTATAGGTCGATTCGTGTTAAAATCGAATCTCCTTTTTTACAAAGAGCTGTCAAGACCCGAGGACTGTCGAAAAAAAACTTTTTGCTGAATCGCCTTTCTAATTACTATGAAAATACGGTTTTCATATTGTTCCAATTTGCCAAAGGTATCAGTCGCTTTAAGTTTGATTTTCTTATTATCAAGGTTAACGAAAGAGTAGAGCTGTTGGCGAGAGAGAGAGATAAGATCAGGGAAAATGGAAATTTTTCACCGCTGCTGTTTGGAGGCATCTAGATATGTGGCAAGTGAGAAGATTGCTCCACTAAAATACTCAACAAGCGACAGAAGCCGGATAGAGCGATCACGGAAAACCCCACTGAACTGAGGTCAGAACGAGTGAGTATAATATCACAGCGGGCGAGTCGAGCATTTAAGAAAAAGAATAATATTCGGTCACAGATATGGCGATTATGCGTACGAAACGATCGAAAGAATATGAACAATACAAATAACAACCACCTTGATTGTAAAAGAATAAACAAGATGAAGAGGAAAAACTCGGCTGGTTTTGCGATCGAGTAGAAGGCTTTGCGGGGAAACGGACACGAATACCCGCGGTTGAGCCCGAAGAAGAGGGGCCGGTACCGAGAGATATCTAAAGACATAGCCCGACCGTGGATATAACGACAGTTTGATATACACTTAAGGAAGCGCCGTCTCTCGATTTCTGCTAAAAGTTTACTCTTGTATGTCTGTGCGCCGCTTGGATTGATGTACACGATGATTTGGTGAGCCTTACATCCGCTCGCAGACGGAAATGGGGAGGGAGGATGCAATGTCGACTGACTCGGCTAGCCATTGCCTTCTATTTGTAATCTGCCCTAATTCACGTGTCACATATTGATGAATATACGGCACCGACAACGCTGAGAGATTACCTACTATAAGTGCTGTGATGGAGCGAGAAAAAATCGTTAGCGAGGGCATTCGGGCTTTTAACCGCCTATTACTAATCTAAAGGGAATTCTGGGAATTTTTTTAATAACGGTGTATTTAAATATCAGAGGTACAGTCTTGATAATGCCGACTCTTGTATAATGCCGCTATACTAACAGATCAACCAGGAGGAGGAATAAGTTGAAGATAGTCGTAACACCCAGAGTAATTTAAAGATAAAAATTTGAGTTTAAAATATTTATTATTTTAATCTTTAGCCTTCTCTATTAATTTTATATTCGAATATATGAGATAGTGATAAGGATATTTAAAATGTGCATAGATAATTTGATTGTTTTTCAGCTACGCAGCAGCTTCATTTGAATCATCACCACTTTCAAAAATGCAGTTAGAATAATTTTCACTTTTAACAAAATGGGAGGACCGGCATAATATTCGAAGGCAGAGGATCAGGCAAACGGCGCCTGTCTAGAATGACACTGTGGGAACTTGGCGAAGGTATTAAAATTCAACACTCAAACCAGTGACGGTTTAGAATTAACTTCTTCTTTGCCCGTCTGGATGGTGGACTGAGGCTGGCGCAACAAGCCGTCTCCTGAAGCGAACAAGAGGTGTTAAAAAAACTCGTGATCAGAAAAATGAAAAACGCGGAGACACACTTCGTAGCGGGGTCAAGCAAAGAGAAGAAGAAACCCGAAAATAGCGTGATAATGAGGGGTAAATATTCAAACGCAACACGGTGTTTCTCATCGCCTATCTATCTTGGTCTAATCTTAGTGTATCAATACCTCGGTGAGGTGATATATACTAAAGCCTCGATATATCAGTTAATAACTAATCATAAATAATTTGCTTGGTTGGTATAATGTATATATTAGATTTACAGTACCGTATATATGTACATTATTGTGATTTTTTGCGTCCGAATGACATTCCGAATTTTACATGTTCCGGAAGTGAGGTCAGATCGGATTTTCTAAAGTACTGTGATGGAATATTTTGAGAAAAAAAGAAAAACGGAAGAAACTTAAAAAGCAGGAAGGAGCACGACTCCTTAACCACGCCAAGAAAAGTGTGTCTTAACAGCTTAGTCACAATACTCGAGACGATTAAAAAAAAGAGACATATGCTTTACATTAGAAATAAGCTGTCCTATTGACTCATAAGTGAATATATAAAAATAATAATCAACATATTTTTCTGCGAGTATAAACGAATCTCATAGGCACAATCAAGAGACTTACTACAACCTCAGTTTATTGTTGAGGTTTATTTGGCAACACTTTTTACTACCACGAGCAAGAAAAAGATAAATGAAAAGATAATACATATTATCGGCAATATAGACGAAAAACGATCTCTTCTTTCTCTCAATGATCCATGATAACTATTTCCAAATAGTATTGTTGAAGTTGAAAAAGTTCAATTCTCTTCTCTAAAAGAGAAATGTTGTTTCAAGGTTTTCTTCTAGTTGGAAATCCAGTTTGGAAACATATATATTTTAGCTCCAGCTTGATCGTATTTTTCGGCTAAGATAATATTACGCCATCGTGTCGATTTTGAATTAAGGTGGTAGACTATTCACGCACTCAGACGGGTATTTTTTGTTTAGATATCCTAGAAATCGTCAACAATTTCTCGTCCCGAGTCGTATCGGGGCAGGTTCTGTTGTATCGGGATTCTTCTTGGTTTGGTTCGAGCGTGTTGATTTTTTTTTTTTTTTTTTTTTCATCCCCGGACGGTGAATCTGTCAGATTGCAGTTTTGGGGCGGAAATTTCACGATTTATCTAACGTTCGTTCTACCCATTGGGTTGAATTATTAAGTATTTTAATATTTTAAATAGTATTGTACCACTTTCACCTAAAAAAAAAGTTTTTCTCCATCCTAATAAGAAATATATGAGAAAGTATAAATAAATTTATTGATCGAAGAGGTATATTATATTTTTTTGCGCAAAGATACTTCTATATTTTGGACGAATTAACCAAAGTAGTTACCGAGGTTATTTTTCACCATTTTATCGTTTCTCGAGATGTATAACACCGGATGTTTTACGATGGAAGAAACAGCTAACTAACTGCTTCCTGCTAAAAAAATATTTGACCGGACTAAACGTAGGAGAGATCGTGCTAAAATTGAAAGGGCTTCACTCACCGTTGGATTCAGATGATATATATATATTATAGAGTATTTAGTAAATTCACAAAATTGATACGCGCCGTAGAATGCGAATCAAAAAGAAAGAGTAATTTCGAAATGGATATTCCTGAGCCCGATGTGTGTGGCGTAAAGGATCCAGAGAACGATAATGAAATTAATCTTCGCCCCAGGAATGAAAGTATTTCGGCTCGCGATGATAAAAAACTAGAATCCGTTTATGATATAGGGAAACGAGGGAAGATCCCGAAAATTTAAGGGACGCTTGCGCGGTAAGGATTCCCTCAACATGAGCACTAAAATGTAATTTTTTTGGGATAAATTATTAGACCATTCGACAAGAGGGAAAGAATTTCTCGACAATATTTTTTGATGAACACATGCAAAAAAGTTTGTTTATGATTTTGGTAATTCTTCCCACAGTAGTCATGAATGATCAGCATTATTGACATTTATTTAGTAGCAATTTTAACAAGTGAATTTTCTGCTTGAACATAACAAAGAATATTTTGGCAAATGCGAGATTTCACTCGAAAATTAGCGTGCCATAGGGCATATGTTTATTGAAAATTAAGCTCACAATAGTAAGCGGAATATATGGAGAAAGAAAAAATTGTATTTTGATTTGTTTGTATAAAGTAACATTATGATTTTTTGCATAAATTTAAAAGTTATTTTGAAACTATACAAAAATGTTGTGTATATTTGCATGAATCAGGTATAGCATCAAATGTAGTTACAAATGCATAACGAAAATTGAAAACACAAAAAGAAAAAATATCAAAAATAGTGGTTGGATTTTTTGTGTTATACCCCGAAATTGCAGCTCAATGTAAAAAAAAGTTTTCTTTTTAGTAAAATTAGTCAGAAGTTGAGACTGTGAGCTGGGCAAACCGACTTGGGTAACAACCAGAATTTATATAAATGAAAAGAAATGTGAAATATCCTCACGCAATTAATTTACAGAGCAGTTTAAAAATTTAATTTCTGAATCAGATAAATAGTAAAAATTTATATGTCAATAATTAATTTGATAAATTGTTCTTTTTTTTCTTTTTTTTGCAACTAAAAAAAGAAAATGTAACTAACTTTTTTTATTATATAATCCGATTAATACGAAACTTGCAGAGCAAGTATAATTAGAAAAAGATAACACATATGCTGTTGTTTAAATTAAATTTTTTGGATTATAGCCAAACGCATTATTGCGCCTGTTCATGGAAAAAACATTAAATAAATTTTTAAAATGTTGTTCCTGCGCAAGTAGTAGCAACCATATTGGGCAGTTACATAAATATTATTCAAATAAAAAGGAAAATGTGCATGATTCGTCAAGTTAATTAAAAGGCCATAAAATGCAATTCTTATCAGATAATTAATGACATATGTTGCGGGGCCACCAAATCCAAATTAAAAAAATTTTTGGGCAAACTCACAAAATAAAAAAATCATAAAACTTAAAATTATTATTTATACAATCCAGTTTTAAATTTTGCAGGCCTGATATATATTGGGAAAGGTTGAACATGTTTGGTGTTTAGAAGAAATTGTAACCCAACAATTGTCGCTGCTCAATGGGAAACATTTCAAAGTTTTCAAAAGTGTTTCTCGGGTGAGGAGTCAGCGGCGAAAGATATAGAGTGGTGGGAGCTCATGTACCAAATAGCTTAAGCTAAAAGTAAATATGTAATCTTGTATAGGTTACAAGCACTGTTGGAAAGTTTCATTGCATTCGAATTGAAATAAATGTGAAAAAAATCATAAGCGCCACCAAGAAAATTCCGAATTTTTTGTTTTTTTTTTGTTTTGTTTTTATCTTTGAAAAATAACAAACATTATAAACGATATGATTTTTTTGAGTTTATTTGTTCAATCAGATACAGAATACTTTCAGGATACAAATTCACTACTTGCAAGGTTTATACATCTTTTTTTGTTCTAGAAAATAGACATGTTATTCATGTAAAAACTCAAGGGTTTGGACCCGCTGAACACTAGGGGAAACTGGTTAGAAAATGTAGGAAGATTCCCCGAGGTAGCCAGACCAGAGGCATAATTCTTTCTCCGAATACAAATTGTATGGTTTAACAATTAAGAATGTGTATCTTCCCCACACTATACTTGCTTCCGAAGTTCATGCTGATTTTCACCGATGGAATAATAAAAAAGCGTGTTAGTCGCAGAAGGATTTTTAATCATTACTATGACCTTAGCCAAATATTGGTAAATTACCCCCCCCCGAGGGTAATCCCCCTGTATATTTGGTGAATAAAAAATCATTCCAGACGTAATGTTACAATTAAAAACAACCATACCATGTTCGGTCGGACAGGATAGAGCGGATTAAATTGTACATACACGGTTTGAAACCGTGTATGTAAACGTTTTCGTGTAATAAAACAATCATAGAATTGATCAGTTATTATCCTACCCCTTCAAGAATGTGAGGAAATCACATACGCGCAGCGCCCCGTTAAGGAGATACGAAGCTGGAGGGGTGAGTGAAGATGATGGACGCCTGGTGGCCAGGTGAATGTCCATTTTCGAGTTTAAAAAGAATTAGCGAAGAAGAAGAAGAAAAAGAAGACAGGCTGGGCCCGATATATCGAGAGAAATCTATCTTAATCTATTAACCACTTTCGGAACATGAGGGGTGTGGTTACCAAACTTGACCGAATTCGATGATGATATTAGAATGCAGGAGTGGAGATCGAAGGAATGCCGAGCGGAAGGGCCGTCCTCGTCTACGCGAGAAAAACTGAAAAAAATCGTTTTTTGTTCAATCGCGAAATAAACGAGGGTAGTTTGAGTGATGGATGGAACGGAAGAAACCAGCAGATTATAATTTATCTGGCGCTGAGCAGAAAAACGTCCCCGACGGTCGAAAGTGTGACATGTTTGTTCAGTAAGATAGAGACAGGGCTGGTGAAAAGGAGTGGGGGTGGCATATGCTGTTTAAGCGTGAGGTGGATCGCGGGATGGGAAGTGTTACAGAATGAGAAGAGGTAGTTGATCTGAATCGGGGGGAAGTTTCAAGTGTTTATGCGTAAGGGAATGCGAGCAGATGTGATCTTCAATTAAAAGAAATTATCCTGTCAAGTGAAAACGTGTTTCGTCTGTTGTCATTCGAATTTTAATGCCATAAACCTTAAATCGACGCAAATTATTCAATTTAGATTTCGAGGCGATTGAGTAAACGACGTGTTAAAACCGCGACAAGAGAAAAATATTTATTTTGTATATTACGCCCTTTTAATTCTTAAACACCGGCTTTATCATTACGAACTAAAATATTAAACAGTAAAATAGATGTAGAAGAGTAACAAAAAATGGGGAGATGAACTTTTTTAATTATAAAGTGAATTTTAGTGTGTTAGTTTATTAGCGTAATTTGGGGTTTTTAAAAGTCGGGCCAGAATCGTATACTATCGCTTATCACGGCCGACAGGGGGTGGAGAAACCCGCAATGTTTTATATTTCATCTCGAATAACATTTTTGTTAGTAAAGAATACCTGTTTAAGAAACACCACAATGTATTTACTGCTGAAGTGTAGCGGAGAAAAAGAAAGTATATAAAAGATATTCGGTGTTCGGTTTCGATTATCATTCCCCGATGTCTAAAAAGAAGCTTGAATCAGCGAGCTACCGCGTGTGAGTCCTCAGGGTTAGAAAAAAGAACGAAACCAGAGAGTAGATTCCATTTCAACCAAGCCGTCTAGTTTGAAGGTAAAGGGATCAAAGAAGAGATACAATGGTGGTGTTTAATAACAATGATTAAAAATAATACGCATGAATATTTATTCCTAGTTCACATTATTCTTTAATTAGCCGTTGAGTCCAAAACTAGAGTTGACGTCGAATGAAAGTGGGCTCATAGTACGCTCTTACGTTACTGTCATCGTTCCATGGTCATTCCAGTTCCGACATTGTTGTTTGAAAATTAATATCTCAGTTGATGAATTCGGAGGAGGAAGGCTCTCGAGATGAAGTGGCGGTGAGTAAATATTCCATGTTTTGGGAGTGATAGTAGGCGATTAAATAAAATGTATACGAAGGAACCATTGGAGAGCGACAATCGCGAACTCGCTTAGACCGCCCGAAGAGTTGAAGTAAGCGCGCAGGCGGATCAGCCACGCGGCCCGATGGGCGGAAGCGCCGGACTATCGTAACCATTTTAGCTCGTGACGATTTCTCACTGAACATGTTTCTTTTCCCGCGGCCAAGCAGCACCCCTTCGACTTTACCGAGACTGACGACACGTATAAAATCGACGGAATTCCCAAGCCCACGAAAAGAAATCGGCCGCCGGACTTTCTAAAGACGCCACATGCTTTTATCAGACATGCGTGGATGGGCTTCGTTCCTTTAATAATTCCATGTTTTTGAAACGTGGCGAGTCTCTAAGTAGAAAGCGGAAAGACGCACTCGACCGACAAGACCCCACCCCCCGCCATTTGACCGTACGCTCAATCACGGTCAGTTGCGTTGCCTGCGGAGTGAGAGTTACCCCTTTTGTTCCGAATCTTGATGCTCCTCGATGGGTCGTTCTGTCATCGAAGAGCCTCTAATATCAATAATTTAACGCTCAAGCGTTATGAAATAGTTCATTCTTACGCAATTTATTATTCTTCTTTAGAGGACGTGTCGTGGCCAACCCGGAGCTCGTCTTCGACCGCTCCTTGGCGGGTACGCCGGAGGGGACCCGCGTGGATATTGTGCGATTATTTTATATCTCTACTCCGGCTGGATCGGCTTATGGGGAAATTGTACGCTGAAGGTGTTCGATTTTTTTACTTTCTTTTTAAAAGAGATGTAGTGATCGGTCCATTTTGAGCTATGATGTCATTTTTTGATGTTCGTTGTCGGAAAGAGTCCTCTTGGAGTAAATTTCGTACAGTCTGGTGCATGTCGAGTCGAGAAGATTTTCCCCGTGGCTCGGGTTTCAGTTGACGCCGAAAACGTTTAGGCATTCCGGGTCTAGTTTTATTATCTTTTTTTGATTGAGTAGTAGAGAGAGGTTGTTAGATGCATACAAAAAATTCAACAGGAGAATGAGAGTATTGTAATGCTGAATATTAACAACATTTCAATTGTTATGTTTTTTTTGCTTTGGCTTCTCACTATGGGGGGCTTAGGTGATGGGAGGTTAAACCGACTGCGACTGTGTGGCTTGCTCGGCAAGGACCTCAGCTGTGTTCGATTTACGAACTTCGTGACTTAAAGCAGAACTATTCCGAGAACTGATTTTCGTGTGCGATTGCTCAGTCAATTCTCGGCCCGCGCTATGGAGAGACCCAGACTCCCCTCTCGACGTCTTTAGGTCAGAAACCCGAGAAAACAGAGATACATTTTGAGAAAGGCGTATTGCGGAGGAGACGATTTTGAACGTCACAAAAACAAATTGTTAGAACCAGTACGAAAAAAAACTGGCACTCTACGTACATTTGATGGCGAACGGACCTGCGGAATATACTTTCGGACGCAAAAAGGAGAAAGACTCACCGGTAAACAATGACTGAAAAAGAGGTGTGACACGAATATCCTTCACGCAAGACTCTACTGGTTTTTACATTCCGATCCGTCGTATCGGAGTCTGTGCAGTAGTATTTTTTCGGATGAGAGAACTTTTTTACGCAAAAAATAGTAGGATTTTCGAAGGGCTGATACGAGGGAGGAAAATGTGGGTGTGTGCCCAGATACTATCTTCAGTTACTCATGACTCACCAAGGCATTCGCGAGGATGTTGTATCGGCGATGTTCATCATGAGCCTTATTTCGAAGGGTGGTAGAATGACGGAGGAGAGAAGAACTAAGATACGGAATAAACCTTAGTTTAAAAAAGTTATTATATTTATCCCGGAACCCGGCGGAATATAAAGAAAAAATCAAATACCCAAATCACGCCAGAAAAATGAAACCGCACCGGGTTTCAGCAATAGGAATATAATAAATGATGAGAGCAGATATAATGATAATGAGCTCGACTTGGTCAATTAGGCGAAGATTAGAGCTGCGTTAGAATTTATAACTTTTATTTTCAAATGAAACTTAATTTATTGTTTGTTGTTGGAACATTAAAAGAAAAAAACGGTGCTCTCTTTATGAGCGTGGCTCGGGGCTAAGGCGAACTTTTTAATCACGCGAATGGACGACGATGTGGCAAAAGGCCGGAAGGACTCTTCGCTGAATATTGACCTTGTTTATCGTGAGCCTCATCTACATTCTTCGCGGAATCAGTTTCTAGAAGGATTGGGACATGATGATGATAATTCCACACACTCACCCGATCCACCGGCCCACCTGCCACCGGGCGACCAAGCGGCCACCGCCTGACCAGAGACGATGATCTTAAGAATGAAGAGGCCATCGAATGAGTTGAAATAAGGTAACAACGTCGAATTAATCTGATTTTCCTAGACTACTTCAGATAATTATTGATCAGCGACCCTGCGTATGATTGGGAACGAAGAATGAAGAAATAAACGATCGAATTGTTCCGTCGTACACAACGCTGATGAATCACCCATCCAAAGACTAATT
Source organism: Trachelipus rathkii (assembly GCA_015478945.1). NCBI lineage: Eukaryota > Metazoa > Arthropoda > Malacostraca > Isopoda > Trachelipodidae > Trachelipus > Trachelipus rathkii. Next base: position 2,941 of record JABUQX010117575.1, on the reverse strand, counting down.
GTTCGACGGATCAGTGTTGGTCAACGAACAGAGGATGGATGTAGTGCCTGAGTTTTGACGACTATTTCTTACTAGAAGAAAAATTGCGGATCTTGATTAATTTGAAAGACATGTAAAACCAGAATCAACAAGACGGAGTTTTCAAGCATCAGGATGCGGCGTATCCGGGATGGGGGCAATACTTGTTCCTTCGCTGATAAGAAGTCGAAGAGGAACCCGAGGTCCACGGAATTACCCGCAAAAAAGGTAATCTAATTTGTTAAATAAAACTTAAAAGAGATGGGTCAACGGTTCACTGTCAGTTTAACCTTTTGATCGAGCGACTTACGTGGAATATTCGAATCATACGCTCTTCATTTCCCCCCACCCTCTTGCTTAGAACTTCCGGAATAGTCCAGTTCTCTAAGGTGAAATCGGAAAATGTCAAAGGAACTGGTTATCGAAAAACGACACATCTCAGAAATTGAGAACTGGACCCAATTCTTACTATGCGATACGAGTTATTTTCCCGTAAGACGAGATATTATCTGTTCGGCTTTACTGCCAAATATGGCGGCGATAAATGATCAGCATTTACTCAGAGGAAACGGCAGAATACATCGAAAAACATGTTTGGTTTTCGATTGAAAAATCGACTTGTTCATCAAATTTCACGGAGGGGGTGAATATATTCGATTTTTTAGACCCGTTGTTCGGTTATGTATCAGCTCCTTCGACATCTTCCCCGAATTCACGATAATGCATGAATTAATGAACAAAGTATATTTTCCATTGTCACACGATCTGACCATCGTCTGCTCTGCCAACGGACCACATAGGGGCATGGCATGCGGTTATTATTCTGCTCACGAGTACCAGTTATAAAACCTTCACATTTAAATTTTTAAGGGAATTTACGCTCGACCGGATTGACGATGTGCGAGATGTCGATGATTGACTATTTATTACGATGAGGATCATTCGGCATGAGAGACCTCGTGAACCAGCACCTTTCATTATCGGATTTAACAAATCATGTCGACGCACAAACATTACAGGAATAACGGATCGTTATTAGTGGCGTACATTATTCTTTTTTGCAGAAGGGAGATTTAGGTTCAGTGGAGTGTAAACGGCAAAGATGAGCGAGATCGATTTTACGACGTGCTATCTTTGACAAGGATGAGTAGAAAAAACAGCGAGTTTACCCAAGAATGTCTGTTGTTCAAATCTTCAGGTACGATAACCCGAATAAAATTCCTGAAAATGAGATGAGTTATACCATTCGACTAAACCTAATCAACTAGGAGATAGATTTTGTTATGTAAAAGAAAACGTTACTCAACTTGGTGCACCGAGTCGAGCGGGCCCATCATGTCACGGACTACGTATGAAAAAAGTGCTGGACGAAAAGACACTTTCGAAAAAGATGTGATAATGTCCAATGAGTGAAAGCATTTTTACAAGAATCTAGATTTCAGTTTGCTCAACAAGGTCAAACAAATTAAATGTAATGAAGTTGATTGTGACTACTAACATAACCAAAAACATAAAGAGAAAGAGTAAAGCAGCGAGGCACCGATTGGTAGTAGAGGAACAGAGAAAATAGAATACACAGAGGGAAGCAGCATGTTAATAGGACTCGGAGAAACAGCAGAGGTAGCGTGCGGCAGGGCAATGCGAGCACCGACGGGCAACCAACCGGAATCCGAGAAGAGGAGGTCGATGGAACCTTGCCATTTTTGGATCTATTAATTACACTCGAAGGTTCGACTCCCCCCTTCTAACAGCAAACATACGAAGTTGATAAAAGCACAAATTTCGAAATGAAAGCATTCTGTGTGGTCGACAGGGCGCATCCCGTTACACTGCCGAAAGACAAACGAAAAGTTATGACAACGCCCTGCGAGAAGAAGCGTAGCAGCAGAACACCCGCAAGAGAATAAGTCACATAACATAATTCGCCGTCTTTCCGTGATATCGAGATCTGCAAACACGACACTTCAAAATGTATCAGTAATAACCAATAATTAAACGAGAACTTGAAACGGATAAGGAGGATGATTACCGCTACGGACGTATGCTTCGATGACTAAATTAAGTCAGAGACGGAAAAAAGAAGGAGTTAATCTCAGAGATACATTTAACATCAATATAGAGAAAACGGTAGAGGGTGATAGATGAAAAGCTACGAGGAAGTAATTCGCAAAGTCTTCGCGAATGGTCGGACTACTGCCATCAGGACTAGCGACTCTTTTACAGCGACAGTACGAAGGTATTGTCGAAATTAGGGTAGAAAGCCAAATTCCAACCACCGTGAAGAGTATGTGATTTCTCTAACCACATAACTATGGGTTTAAGCCGCAAGGTACAGGTGGGAGAAAGAAAATTCGCAAGGGTGATTACTCTTGTCTCAAGGACAGCCTTGTTAAACAGTTTGCTTTGTTTACAAAGTGGGCCAGCCAGGAAGAGTAGAGGGATAGAGTTGAAATGAGAATGTTCCGATCTGTGCCTGATGTGACGCTGGTTTTTCAATTTACACTTTTTTTTAATACATCGTGTGGTGCACCTCTTTGCGGAGAATTATATAATGATAGGTTCTGACGATCCAGCAAAAGCTTGGAGTTCGTGAGTGTAGCTGAGAGAAAAAGGATGGGTTGAATGATGAGAGAGTTCTGCCATTAAAGTATCTGGAAAAGGGATTGGGTGGAAAGAGGAAAGGTTGCCGAGTTCCATTATTTTCAGTCTGTAGGAGTCGGCGAAGCGGGACTAATGGGCTGACAATAGCCAAGATACGGACCAGCAGAATCCAGCAAAAAAGGGTCAGTGGCGCGGAATCAGTGAAAGAGACAGGGGCTGGCAAATGAAGGTGTAGAGACAGAAACGGCAGAAAGGCGCGCAAGCGAAGGAAAGCAAGCGCAGCACAAGCAGCAGCAGCAAGCAGCAGCTAGCATGAGCACCA
>JABUQX010117574.1:27500-36754 GCA_015478945.1 Trachelipus rathkii | reverse complement strand
ACAGGATATGAAGATAGCATCTGTTGAACATACAAGTTAAAAATATTTAACATTATAATGGCCATAAGCAAAATAAAGAGTTAGAAGTCACATAAACCTTTCGAGACTGTCCCAGTACTTAGTCAATTGAGTCTTTCCCAGTACTTAGATAATCGAGAATGTCCCAGTACTAAGTCAATCGAGACTGTCCCAGTACTTAGTCAATTGAAACTTTCCCAGTACTTAGATAATCGAAAATGTCCTAGTAGTTAGCCAATCGAGACTCTCCCAGTACTTAGTCAATTGACACTTACCAGAACTTATATAATCGAGAATGTTCCAGTACTTAGCCAATCGAGGCTGTCCCAGTACTTAGTCAATTGAGACTTTCCAAGTACTTAGATAAATCGAGAATGTCCCAGTACTTGGCCAATGGAGACTGTCCCAGTACATAGTCAATTGAGACTTTCCCAGTACTTAGATAATCGAGAATGTCCCAGTACTTAGCCAATCGAGACTGTCCCAATACTTAGTCAATTGAGACTTTCTCCAGTACTTAACCAATGTAAATTTGCTTCTATTTTAACAACTAAGTGGGAGTTTCATGGAATCTGGAGGTTAATAGCAAACTCTTCTTTCGGGAATTTCTCTATAGAGTTTCTTTCTAGGGATCGAACCCGAGACCTTCGCCACGCCAAGCTATTCTAGGATACAATTTTAGAAGACACTTCAGAATTTTTGAATATAAATTTTTGAATATAATTTATTAACCTATATCGAGTCATATATGGATTAATCTCTCTGACGATCAGGAAGAACAAAGTAATTTTTGTAAGTGTGAAATAAAAATAAACAAATAAAAAGAAAAATATTAGTAGTGATGCACCGGAGTGGATAGTTTGACCGGACGGGCTTAGTATGACGTTGAATTTTTTCCTCCGGCAATAAAAATATTATCAATAATATATATATATAATATAAAATTCTGAATATAGTATATTTATATATATATATAAATATATATGATATATATATATATATATATATATATATATATATATATATATATATATATATATATATATATATATATACTATATATATATATTACATAATAATAATTAATAATAATAATAAATAATTAATAATAATAAGAATATAATATAATAATTAATAATAACAATAATCAATAATAAGCTTAATGATAATAGATAGATAATAAATGCGTCTCGGAAACGCTTGAGTGGGGTGCTTACGTGTAGACGTGTCGGATGTTGTGGCTGATGGGGCTGAGAAGTCGTCATGTGGCTTGATTGCGCTCGGTTACGTAGGGCTGACTATTCTTGTGTTCTCTGCTTACTGCATTCTCCTAAAAGAACAGATTTTTTCATCCTCTTTTTAAAATATCTTACTGACTTCTGTTAAGGACTGTTGGACTGGAAAAGAACTATTCATCAGTCAAATGCCGGTAGGAAAGGTTCATCTACTTAAGAAGTGACCCAGAACAAGGCGCTGGAAGTGGATCTGGGCTCAAGTTCTCGAGTAGCGAATTGACAAGTCAACTGGGAATGGAAGGGGACTCGAAAGACTTTCAAGATATTAGCGACTTCAGCGATCTGGAACAGTTGATAAAGGAACCTTTCGCAGCCATACGCAATGACCCGTACGTAACCAATTTAATTGAAACAACCAATTGAACCTGAAATGAGGAAGGCAAAAGGTCAAGCCGACATAATATAATATGCAGCAAGGTATACCACAGTGATTTCAGATATGGCGTCCGCTACTTCTGACCCACATTTCTTGTAGCTATCTGCTTAAATATAACACTTTCGCCTCAGCAGATATCCACACATGTCTAAAGACGTACTTATTCTTGCGACACTAATTAATTAAAACGGGCTTATATGAGGGAGGGAAAGATTTGCAGGATGTAGCTTCTTTTGCTACCGGTACAAACTTAGTGTATGAAATCAGTAAAAGGCGGAGAGAGAAGAGAAGTGACGGTGGAACATTTTTGCAGACGTCATCGCACAAGTGAGTGTTCCCAGGGTGCTACCACATTTAAATTTCGGCGGTTAAGAGACGGTATAAAGGGTCAACAAATGGGGTCAGATAAACAAACAAGAATGAGTAAAAAAGGTAGAAAGGCGGAGATAGATACACCATAGGATAGGTCTATATATGATGAAGATATCTACGTATATAGTATATATTAAGTTAGATAATATAATGACGAATACTAGGAGGTGAGGTATATTAATAAGGTAGTATATATATAGATAATTGAGGATGACATAGGTATTATATATGATAATAATATATATATATATTGAACCCAAAGATAATAATAATAATAGATAATGAATACAATAATAATAATAAAATAAAATAATAACTAAGAATAAAAAATAATAACTAATATTGCTGGTGGAAATATAACACTGCAAATTATTAGCACAATAATAATAATATTATCGAGAATATTTGACTTACTTTCAAAAAGAACTAGTTTTTTTCAGTGTTTTAATTGTAGTTAATTTTTTTCATAATGATTTCAAACTTGACAGTGTATATTATAGCTAAAGTATTGAACGTTTAATTGATTATTTTTTGTAAAAGGAAAATAAAATTTACTATTGTATTGCACTGATTTCTAATAATAATTTATGAATTATAAATTTCCTTTAACATTTAATTATATTTCAACAGGCTATCTCTATATAATAGTTAACAGCTAATTTTATCATTTATAATAATGATAAAATTATTATAGGATGAGAACGGACAAATTACTTAAGATGGCCTGGGCATCCGTATAGAATTACTATACATTTTTTTTTGCGAAATTTGATTGGCTGACAGATGTGAACAGGATATAATAATAATGGATACATGTTCCTATTGCAATTGATTCCGAACAAATTTAAGTTATACCCTTTTCATGTTATAATTAATGATAATTCATTTTATTCTCCGTATTATCAAGGCATTCACATCCTATAAATAGATTATGATATTAATATAGGTATAATATATAATAGTAAGATATATTTATATATATTATTAAAAATATTATATATATATATAGTATATACTATATATATATATAATATATATATATATATAATATATACGGTATATATATATATATATATATATATATAGTATCGTTATACTAATTATAAATATATATATTATAATATATATATATAATCGATATATACGAGTATATAATATATACTATAATATAATATATATATTATATACTATAGATATATTATACGGTATATTATATATAATAGTAATAATATATAGTTAATACTATACTACTATATATTAAGTACTATTATATTATTAATGTTATAATAATATACTATATATAAATATTTATATAATATAACTATATAATATATAATGAAAAATGAAAAAATGAAATTTGAAAAAATGATGATTTAGTTTTTATCTCAATCTGGTGCAACTGAAGTTCACATGCTCGCATTGCAATAGATGACTGGACGCTTCGCCACTGGTATGAATCCTATTTTGCCTTGGAGGACGCTTCGATGACAGCTGGAAAAGTAGGACCGTGATCTCCAAAGGAATGGGCAGGTTCATTCCATCTTTTACTAAATCTTTTTCTCCTCAAAATCTGTGGTTCGATTGCACCTGTTCTCTTGCTCTTTAATATAGAAAAAATGCGCATCAGATGTGGAAAAACTTTCCTTCCCTTATCACCCTTGCTAATTTTCGTTCAACTCGTAATCGTTGCAGGGATATTATTCGTCAGGCTAAGTACACCAAAAGGAAGTTAGCTGATCTTCTTGGATCTCCTACTGATAAAAATTCCTGACCCCTTGCCAAAAACATCTCTAATAACTTCTATAAATCTGCCTTTCCTCCTCTTATTCGCTTTAGCAGATCTGTAGCAAATACTCCTGAAAAGGCTAATCTCTTCGGCCTCCTTTTTTACATCTAATTCCACCCTGGACGATTCTGGCAACCCTCCTCATAGTATTTCTCCTCTCAGGTGTCCCATGGCTTCGAATGTGATTACACATGATCGGGTGCGTGAGATCTTGAGATCTATAAATGTCAAGAAGGCTAGTGGTCCTGACGGCATTCATCCCAGTACGGCTTTACTCTAAACATCTTAATTCTAACACTTTCCCTCAGTGCTGGAAGCGCGCATATGTTCAACCGATCCCGAAGAGAACTGACCCCTATGATCCTTCTAACTATCGTCCTATACCTCTCACTTGTATTCTAACCCAAATCTTTGAAACTCTTCTCAGCTCTCATTTCTTGGATCACCTGGAATCTCATTCCCTCCTTTCTGATCACCAGTACGTTATTCGACGCAAATTTGAACATTATATCTCAATGATTTTGGTCTTCTGCCTTAGGGACTATGAGAGCCGTGGTGGTGGAGCTTGACATAAACGAAGGCCTTGATCAGTATAGCATGAGTCGACTACTCTTAAGGCTTCCTCTTTGAGTTGCCTCCTCTCTTTATTTTACTTATGAATATTCCTCAAGTGTCCATATACGGCACTTGTTGAGCGACTTCTTTGTTTTCCTGTTAATTATGCGTGATTTCCGCAACCAGGTTGTTCTATCTCCAACTTTATTCTTACTTTTCATTAATATTTCTTAAGCTGGCATATCTAACTCTGCATTCCGTTTTGATGGACATTCATTCTTCATTCTTCCACTCATTTCAAATCTGCTTTCCTCTTTTGCTTCTAGATTTGCTTCTCGACTTCAGCTTTCCGAGTCTATTCTTGCCGATCGGGTGGGATTTCCCGTTGGGGTCACCTCAACCTTGTGAAAGCTCAACTCTAAAAATCAACTACTACGTTTCACATCTCCTTCTCAAAAACGACCGCCCAAAACTTTTCCCTCTCTTTGGACAGCTCTCTCGGTCTCATCTGATGGGACAACATAAACACTTTCTTGGTCTTGAGATAAGCAATGTATACTATCTTGGAAACCTCCACATCCACAACGTTTGCTAGAGGTTTCCTCAAAAAGGGAGTTCTGTTCAGGTTGCCGAATTTTTTTTCTGAACAGTTCTCCAATTATATTAGGGGTCGATCCGCCACTTGTAATGGGAATACTGTTTCACCACATCTAGTTGAGGTTCCGGTTCCGCCCTTCGTTGGGATAGGGTTTGGAAGCATAAGGCTAGAAAAAGTAATAACTGTCAAGTCTTCCTTGGGCCTTGACCCTCTATCTCTCAACGTGACGTAGTGCACTATCTCTTTACTGTAAATTCTACACACGGCAGGTGCCCGAGCGGAACTGACTTCTCGTCATCCCTCTACCGAATGCGTCACCCTCACTTGAATAGAGGTGCCCTGCATTTCTCAGGAAGTTTGTGTGGAAATATTGGGAGCCGCAGGCTGTATCATTTGTCGCCTCCTCCTTCTGCAGCCCACTTCTTTTCTGTGGAAGCTCTCTTCCTCATCTGTCTTTTCTGCTCTCTCTCTCTCTCTCTCTCTCTCTCTCTCTCTCTCTCTCTCATCTCTCTCTCTCTCTCTCTCTCTCTTCTCTCTCTCTCTCTCTCTCTCTCTCTTCTGGTCCTCCGTCTGCCGTCACCTCAGAGATTTGCGTTAGGCTATTGGATGTGTGAGTTTTCCCAATGCATTATTTGTATTCATATCTGCCCCTCTTTATATATAATATATATATAATATATAGATATGATATAATATATACTATATATATATATAATTTATATATATAATATATATATATATATATATATAATATATATATATATATATTATATTATATATATATAACAGTTTTCGAAGTTTTTTATATTATATTTAGACCCACTTATTAAGTTATGTAAAGTTAACTCTATAGTTCTCTACTTTTTATAAAGTTTCTTGCCTGTGTTTTGTCCCAAAGAAATAAATTTAATTAATTTTTAAACCATTTTTTATTTTCTTATTTCCTAAAACTATAAAGTTATATTATATTGCAAATATTATTTTATTTTTTGCCTCCATAAAAAAAGTAATAAAATAACATTTTGTTATAAAAGTAAATTATTAATACGGCGGCACAAAAACTTCGCCGGAGTGCGGAGAGCCGAGACATACGAGGTCCTCCTGCCTTAAGCGCGGAGAGTTGTAAAAAGGCAGGGATATCCTTCTACTTGTCTGAAACTTAAACCGATCTCCGTGGTGATTTAATAAAAAATGGTATTAAAATTCTTCTAATATTTTTTTATGTTTAAAATCATTTATATTCTCCACTCTTCTTACTATTTCACTATTTAAAAAACTCCACAACATACATGTGGTACATTATCTTTAGGACCATATATTTCACAACTGTTAACAAAGAATGGAACACCTTTTTCCTTTCATAATATATAATTATATATATAATAAATATTATATATATAATATATATATATTATAATATATATCATTATATATATATATATATATATTTATATATTATAAATATATATATATTTATATATATTATATATATAATATATATAGATATATAGTATATAATATATATATATAATATATATATATATATTATATATATATATAATATATATATTATATATATATATATATATATATATATATATATATAATATATGGAGGTGTTATATGTATGTGAACTAAGTACTTCGAAATTTACTGAATTGCTTTAATATGGAATCTCTTCTTTTTTCTCGCAAATATTGTTGAAAGATACGGGTCGTTGAGAGAATTGCCTTTATACTGAAAAATCTGGTACTCTTTCTCTTAAAGCGTGGAGCAGAGTTCCTCAGTTGGGTTTCACGATATAGAGATTACTACTTAATGAATAAGAACCAACTACCTTTAGAAAAAATTAAACATTTTTAATGCTTATTATATTTAACTAAATGTTTTCAAATTACTATTGAATAGAATAAAATAGTAATAGAATATAATATTAGCATTAGAGAAGATAAAATTAATATTATAACTTTGAGGACAGGCGTCCGATAAACCGAGAATTCATTTTTTAACGTTCTTAAGTAGAGGAGAGGGGATCCTCTTCTATCATATATCACTTTTTTAGTATCGATTGACTGAACTTTTTTTTTCTTTATAACTTTCGTATATTGGTTTGTGTTGTGCGATGGTTGATCATAATACATAGGGAAATCTTGTTCGTTTGATCGTCTTGCTAATTTTGGTCGCGAAGTTGATCCTCTTTGTGATTTTGGTCTGTAGTTGATTCATCTTGCTGCAATTTTGGGTCGCGAGAGTTGATCATCTTGACTGATCTTGGGTCGCAAATCTTGATCATTTTTGTGTTTATAGGGTCGCAAGTTGGATACATCTTGGCTTGAGTTTTGTTCGAAGTTGATAATCTGCTGATTTTGGGTGCGAAGTTGATCATCTTGCTGATTTTGGGTCGCGAAGTGATCATTCTTGCAATTTTAGGTTGAAGTTGATTATCTTGTTGATTTTGAGTCGCAAAGTTGATCGTTTAATCTGAAAAAAAATACTATCTAGGATGTTGCAGGTTTGAAGAGAAATCATACTGGTTTCTCTAATCTTTAGATCTCTCTTTTATATATTTATATAACTTCACTCCTCACGGAAGTATCCAATTCTAGAAGAAGAACTTCTCTAGGTAATTTATACCTAGGATCCGGAAGAGTGAGATCGAACCCAGGGCCTTGTGCCATGCCATTCGTCGCTCTACCTATTTTATGCCAAATTTATTGGTAAAAGTGAATAACTTTTCCACTTGTGGGGAAATAATTTTACATTAAATGAGTAAACCGAAAAGTGGACAAAATAACCATTTACTGAAAATTACTAAGCTTGTATTTATTGCTAAAATTATTTTATAAAAGTTCCAGAAAGTTTCTTGCCATGCTCCATACCCAGTTTATTTTTAAGAGTTCTTCAGGGACTAAAAACTATTATTATTATTAAAGTTTCAACTTTCACAATTGTAAAAAAGCCAGAAATGCTTGTCTAGAAGCTTGAATTATGTGTATACTAGTTGCTTAGTAATTGTTAGTAGATTGGTCAACAATTTACTGTATATGGTATTCTACAAAGATAAGAAATACAATTCTGTTGCAGGTATTTTTGCATGAGGGGCGATGATAGATATGAGGCCGTGTTCATCAATTATGTAATTTTCAGCAAACGGATAATTGAAAAATTATTACGACTTATTGCCAATTTCAACAATTATCGAAATATGCATGCATTAGCGCGCAGTCGCAGACATAATATGAAATGCAGATCAAGAAACTACAACCACTGAAGAACTTTTTCAATCACTTAGAAAAAAGTCTTCATGTTGGAAGAATTGAAGCACCTTTTCAAAATTTCTTCAAACCATGAGAACTTTCCTCAATTAGGAAAAAGATTTTATTTTTCGAAAAGTTTAATGTATTTCTAAAAATAGTATAGGTTGGTTCAAACCAGTAGTTGACCACGGTTAGAAGGTTTTTTCCAGCTGAACACAAAGAAACGGCGAAACATTTTAATACATTGGTGGGATGTTACAAGAGAAATTAAATTTAACCAAATCAAGAGATATGCAGTAGTAGAGAGGATAGTTCAGATGTTTCAAGCTATTCATAATATATATATATATATATATATATATATATATTAATATATAATATATATATATATATATTATATATATATATATATATATATATTAATATATATATTCGCATTCGCATCGCATTCGCACTCGAGCATATGCGAATGCGAATGCGAATTTGCGCGAATGCAAAGGCGAATATAAACGGTCCAATGGGATAATTAGAAAAGTATAGCGACAAGTTGACCTGAATGAGTTGACAAATACCGTCTCGAGGTCTTGGCAGTCATTTGAGTAACACTCGAAATCTAGCAATATTGATAGATTTGTGCGCGTGAGTATATGCGCTCAAGGATTAACTATTTAAGTTATTGCTCAATGGCTGGCCTTTCAGTACTCAGCAATTGTGGGAGGAGAAGACCGGGGGCTTTATATGCTGGACTTAAATTGTTCTTTTTTTGGGAACGTGGATGCCTACCAGTGGATAGAGCGCCCGGTTATGTATAACTCAGTGAGCCAGAGTCCCAGTGCTCAAAAGTCAAATCTCTTTTGACTCATTCATTATTATTATTCGATATTGTTTCCAACGACATTGCAAAGTGTATTCTTGGAAAAGTAGAACGACATTTGGGTTAATAAACTATTATAATATGGAAGAGGTAGAAAAGAAAACGAGTTAAACGGGAATGAAC
>JABUQX010117574.1:0-22500 GCA_015478945.1 Trachelipus rathkii | reverse complement strand
TAGAGTAGAGACGATCACAGAAGATGGAAGAGAATTCCCAGAACAGAAGGGTGGAAAGAAAGGAATGAAACTATTCTAGGTAATCTCTACCTAGGATCCAGACGAAGAGATCGAACCTTAACCCTGTGCCATGTGACTTTATTACCAATAGGCCTATCCTATTAATATTCATGTGACATCACTACACCCTTTATTATAAATAATAAGTAAATAATAATAATAATAATAATAATAATAATAATAATAATAATAATAATAATAATAATAATAATATTTTCAAGAATATGTAGTGAAATAAAAATATTTAATAGAAAATGTAACACATTATTTTTATTTTGTTGATATATATGCTATAATGTTATATATATATATATAATATAAACTTATATATACTATAATATAATTATATATATATATATTATATCATATAATTATATATTATATATATATATATAATTACATATTAATTTATATTATATATGTAAACTAGTATTTACATTGTTTATTATATCAATATCGAGGTAAATAAATAGGCTTACGAACTTGAAGAAATAAATTGACACACTTTCTCAAGATAAATTCAGACTCATATTAAAATAAACTGAGATAATGAATGATGATAATAATAATAATAATATATATATAATATAATAAATAATAAATATAAATAATAATGATAAATAATAATAATGAATAATAATAATAATAATAATAATATAAAAAGAATATATAATATAATTAATAATAATAAATAATATAATAATAAAATATAATAATAATAATAATAATAATAATCAATACATAATATTAGATAACAGACGAGCTTTGTGACAATATATTATTCCACATAAATTTATTAAACTGTCTTTGCTTTATAATTGACTTTAATATATAATTAAAGAAAGACATATTATTAAAAATAATAAATATTATAAAAAAATATTTTAATTTTTTCTTAAAATAAATAAATGAATTTATTGTACTAAGTACATGGTGGATTGAATAATAGAAGATAGTATTTTTGAAAGTAGACAAATAATAGATAAAAAATAATATAATAATATAATAATATTAATAATAATAATAATAACATAAAAGAATAATATATAATAATAATAATAATAATAATAATATAATAATAATAATCAATAATCATAATAATCAGGGAGTAAATTAAAATAATTATTAATAAATAATAAATAAGATTTAAATAATAATAATAATAATAATGAATAAAATAATAATAATAATTAATATCTTCCGATTAATAACATTATAATCTAAATTAATAATATATAAATTAATACTAAATACTTAAAAAGTATCCGGTGATTTATATAATGCCTAATACTCAATAATATCATATATATATATATAATATATATTTTTATATATACTATATAATATTAATATAATATAATATAATATTATATATTATATATATAACAGAAATTTATATTTTTATCTGTGGTGGTTAAATGGAGATTTTTTTTTTTTTTTTTCGATTTTTTTGTTTTTTTTTTTTTTTTATTTAGACACCGCTCAAAGACTAGGTACGTAGTGACTCAGGATCCAAAAATGTTTCTCAGAATCCAGATGTAACTCAATATCCGGTTCGAAGGACCATATGACCAAAATTTAGATACGGCACTGATATGTAGTAATCTATAAACGATATCTTAAATCCAGCATAGCATTTAAACTAATTAAAATAGATTAAAATTCCGTATAGAATCAATATAATTTAGTATCAACGAATATTTGCAATAATAATAATAATAATAATATATTAATAATAATAATAATAATAATATAATAATAATAATAATAATAATAATAATAATAATAATAATAATAATTGGGTATTTTCTCTTGTAGAGTGTAATAATAATAATAATAATAATAATAATAATAATAATAATTGGCGTATTTTCTCTTGTAGAGTGTAATAATAATAATAATAATAATAATAATAATAATAATAATAATAATAATAATAATAATTGAAAATATGAAATGTTACAAATAATTTTAAAAAAAATATTTAGAATAATATTTTTAAAAAAATTGAGTGAGAAAAAATATAATTTGTATAAAAAGAATTTTTCAAAAATTTATGCTTTAAAAAATACGGATTTAACATATATAAAAACAAAAATTGCCTCAAAAGAAAATTATATATTTTTTTCAAAATTGTAAAAATATTTTTTCAATATTTTAAAGAAATATCTTTTTCTATTATAAAAATTATTATAAATTATAATTATAAATCCTAAATATAAAAAAATCATTTATATATATATATATATATATGTTGTTTTTTGTGTGTGGGTATGCTGGTAGCGGTGTTAATGTATAGTAACATGAGGGTCGAAAAATCATATATAGTATTATATATATATACTATGTATATATATATAAAGTATAATATATATATTAATATATAGTATATATTTAGTTATATATGATATATAATATATATAATAATATATATATATATATATAAGAGAGAGAGAGAGAGAGAGAGAGAGAATAAATATTTGGGTTAGCTCTTACCTAATGGTGGCAGCAAAATTGTCATAATTGAGTGGACTCGTTTTACGCTTGTCTGTTCGACTCCCCCATATTTGGGCGACCTCCCTCGGCTTTATCAATCGGAACTCCCCTTTCGTTCTGTCTTCCCATCGGATGTAGATGTTCCGGGTCGACGGATTTAGGATTAATCTTTTCAGGTATTCGTATACTTTCGGATGCGTTTCTGGAGAAGGAAATATTTCGTTCATCAAATGAATATCAAAAAATCATTAATTAATAAACATTATTATTAATATTATTATTATTATTATTATTATTATTATTATTATTATTATTATTATTATTATTATTATTATTATTATTATTATTATTATTATTATTATTATTATTATTATTATTATTATTATTATTATTATTATTATTATTATAATTATTATTATTATTATAATTATTATTATTATTATTATTATTATTATTATTATTATTATTATTATTATTATTATTATTATTATAATTATTATTATTATTACTAATATTATTATTATTATTATTATTATTATTTTTTATAAATTTTATCATTATCATATTATTATTATTATTATTTTATTATTATTATTATTATTATTATTATTATTATTATTATTATTATTGTTATTATTATTATTGTAGTTGATATATTAGTACTAGTAGTACCATTTGTCGGTGTTGTAGTAGTGGTAGTAGTAGTAGTAGTAATGTTAGTTGATATCTTGTAGGAAATGCGACTTACGTCTGTCAGATCTGTTTTCGTTTGGTATTTTTTCTAATAGTTGCATTCTCAGTTCTTCATTAATGGGACAATAGTGTGCTGAACCTGTAATAATAATAATAATAATTATTATCAATGGAAATAAACGAACTTAGGGATCTGGATCCGCGTATATGATGTTGATATAATATAGATGTAATATCGATATATCGATATTATGCCTATAAAATATCGATAAAATATCGACATGATCCGCATGTGTTTTCCCAGTAAAATTACATAATAATAATAATAATAACAATAATAATAATAATAAATATATAATAATTCAATAATAATAATCGTAATAGTAAATAGTAATCTTAATAATAATTAATAATAATAATATTAATAATAATAATAATAATAATAATAATAATAATAATAATAATAATAATAATAATAATAATAATAATAATAATAATAATAATGTATACCTTCTTTGAAATTGGCAAGGTTTTGATGCTCCTTTCCCGTATCTTCTAACTTTCCTATTTGGCAGCGAGTAAATTGCTGGGAAACTTCGTTCAGATCGTATTGATCTGATGCTCTCATGAGGTAATTGTCGAAGTTTGGGTTGGTTAGAGGCGCGCAATCACTGTTACCGAAATATGGTGACTCGTATTTACTCTCGTCGTGGTAGTTAAAGTTTTCTTGATGTTTTGATGCGTAGCTTTGGGTATAAAAGTTTTCGTTGATTAGTTGGTGATCTGTGGAAAGGAAAGGCATTGTAGTAACTAGTAAGGATAGTTGATGGAATTTTGGTACTTGGGGGGACGGGGTGGAATATTGAGACTAGGGAGATGGAGTTTAAGTTATTTCTTTTATTTTAGATTAAATGAAAAGTATGATTTGAATTTTCGGATGAACCACTTACCATTGTCAGGAGACAGTGAGTTCGGAGTTACACGGGATTGATAATTGAAATTTGTGAAACTGTTTTGACTCTCGTCTTCAAAGCTGCTCAGCGGAAAAGTAGCTAAAGAAGCTGACGATTCAAAGTTCGGTGGGAGTTCTTCTATTGTGGGAGAGAGATTTTCATAAGACGCTGATAAATTTTCATAAGGAATTTGTAGATCATCAAAAGCGTGTGATATTGAGTCATTGTAAGACGTTGATAAATTAAGATGGGAACTATCGAATTCGTTGAATAAATAGTCCCCTTGTGGGACTGTCCAATTGGTGTTTCCTGTTTCCCACTCCATTGATGGATTATATTGACCTGCAAAGAGAATTGGTGAGTTATTGAATTTAATAATGATGGCTATCAAATAAATACATTTCGATGGTACTGGTTCTATTGATAATAAAATGATGATAAAAGCTATTTATTCATTCCGGAGTATTTTTTTTATTTTTTTTTTTAATGACATTAAAATAACGTACTTTTATTTCTCTCCTCTTCCTTTTGTCTCCTTTTTATTAAATATTTCTTAAATAACTTGTAAAAAAGAGGTCCATAATCGTCGCTGACAAGTTTGCCGAAATCGTTGGAATCGTAGAGCAAAAGTTCCCGTCCAGTTACTCGTTGGAAACCACTGATGCTCACCCAACTTGAGAGTGGAATTTGGAGCACGCGTTCTGCTTCGGCTGCCCATTCCAAGCAATCCTAAAGTAGAAAAGAAAAGTAGTTAGTTAAAGATTTAATGTTCAAATAATCATTATATATATAGGTATATATATATATATATATATATATATATATATATATATATATATATATATATATATATATATATATATATATATATATATATATATATATATATATATATATATATATATATATATACATACATATATATATGGCATTGGCAAGGTCGCGGGTTCGGATCCTAGTTCGACCCTAGGTAGAAACTACCTAGAAAGTTCCCCTCTTTGAATAGGGCTATGCCCGTGAGGTGTGAACTTTAAAAAAAAAAAAAAAATAAAAAAATAAAAAAATATATATATATATATAAATATAAAATATATATAAATATATATATATATATATATATATATATATATATATATATATATATATATAAATATATATATATTTATATATATAGATATATATATATATATATATATATATATATATATATACCGTATATATAAATTACCTTTTCGGTCCAATCTTTAATAGGTTTATTTTCATATTCCCTGGCAGAATCAGCTGTTGGTACATAAGGGTAACATTGTAAAGCTTCCATTGTTTTGATAAATAATAATTATAAGTTTGAAATTGATGCATGCAATTGCAATGGTAATTATTGTTATTATGTTGAGCCCAAGTTGCTTTGACAAAGGCTGATAAGTAATAACGTCTTTGCTTGGATTATCTTCCCTATTTATATTCGTTGTTCCGCTTACACCCCCTTCGGGTTGTACAGTATCTATTTTTAAAACAGATTATTCATGTATTAAAAACTTTTCCAGCGTATTTCTTGTGTACTTTTGCAAGTTATCCGTCTAAGATGGAACGGTTGCCATTTAATGTTCATTATTAAAGTTTTTGGTATTTAGAAAAATGTTGCCATATGAAGTTCCTTGAATTTTTCCGCTGATATATTTTTATCCTTTTTTTAGTATATTTTATGGAGTAAAATTTTCTTTTATCACTAAAAAAAATTCTTTTGATTGGAATGGAGTTGAATTTTAAAATTTTATCGTACGATTGTCAAATAGTTTTGACTTATATGGTGGTCTGATAATTAATTTTATGATGATAATTCATGTTATTGCCAGCGTGCATGTGTATGTGTTTTAGTTCATAGCGGAATAAAAGTGGTTTCCTTTAATTACCAAGGCGGAACTGATCACTTAAAATATTTGGTTGTGACGCAACTTTTACGTCAGAGGTGGGTGGGGCTTATGATGAATCAGAATTTGAAAAATGTTTCAATTTCATTTCGGTTCGTTTTTCTTCTTTTTTTTTTTCTTTTTTTTCATTCAATGAAATATTTGTGAAATTTTTTTTAATATATTTTACAGATTAGATAAATTTATAATTTTAAATTTAATTAATAATTTAAATTTATATTTCAATCAATGCCTTTAAATTCAACCTTTCATAACTTTTACAAATTATTATTATTATTATTATTATTATTATTATTATTATTATTATTATTATTATTATTATTATTATTATTATTATTATTATTATTATTATTATTATTATTATTATTATTATTTTATTAAGAGTTGTTATTATTATTAGCAAACTTAATGACATTACACTTAAACCTATTATTGTAAGCTTTATTATCAGTTATTATTATTACTGGTTTATTTTTATTATTATTATTATTATTATTATTATTATTATTATTATTATTATTATTATTATTATTTATTATTATTATTATTATTATTATTATTATTATTATTATTATTATTATTATTATTATTATTATTATTATTATTATTATTATTATTATTATTATTATTATTATTATTATTATTATTATTCTTATTATTATTATTGTGGAAATTTCCGTTCAATTTGATTTCCTTTCTGGCTTGTATTTCGTTACTTTTAATTGATTTATTTTTTTAAGAAATAATTTTATTTTTATTTTAAATAATTTACTTATTTTTTTCATTTAAAAATAATTTAATTTTCATCATGATACTGAGTAAATATTTATTTATTATTAGTAAATTTTTTGTTTTAAATTTTAAGTAATAGTATTACTTGCTTTTATTATTATTATTATTATTTTATTATTATTATTATTATTATTATTATTATTATTATTATTATTATTATTATTATTATTATTATTATTATTATTATTATTATTATTATTATTATTATTACTGTTAAAAATTTTACTGTTCTAATATTTTTACGCTTAATTTTCCTCATATTAATTTGCTTGCACTTTCATGGAAGAGGGGCTCAAATGCTAATAGTGGTCTGAAAATGCTGTAGGTACCTTTCAATGGTGGTATTGTGATTGTTGGTCTTGCAAATCACATTTTTTGTATTATTTTGTGTGTGTATTATAAGTTATTAATTATTAATCGCGTTTATTATTAAATTTTCAGAATGACCTTGAGTGCCAAGTGCCAACATAACTATTTGACTAGGCACCATTGTCTGAGGTATCCTCTCTGTATTTATATCCTTTCAATTTTCTCTTTGTAACTAATAATATTAAGTTTTGATGTTTGGTTCCAAATTAGAGTTAGGTAGGCAAATCAAATGAAAAAAAAAACAGCTTTGCAACAAAGCACGTTTTCAAAAGACTCTTGGCAACAAGCACGCTTTCGAGAGACTCTTGGCAACAAAGCACGCTTTAAAAAGACATGGCAAAACACATTCGAAAGACACTTGGCAACAAAGCTCGCTTTCAAAAGACTCTTAGCAACAAAGCACAACTTCGAAAGACTCTTGGCAACAAAGCACGCTTTCAAAAGAATCTTAGCAACAAAGCACGCTTTAAAAAGACTTGGCAACAAGCACACATTCGAAAGACACTTGGCAACAAAGCTCGCTTTCAAAAGACTCTTAGCAACAAAGCACAACTTTCGAAAGACTCTTGGCAACAAAGCACGCTTTCAAAAGAATCTTAGCAACAAAGCACGCTTTCAAAAGACTTGGCAACAAACACACATTCGAAAGACACTTGGCAACAAAGCACACTTTCAAAATACACTTGATGTGTTTCATAATGGAAAGTCATACCCAGTCAATAACCTAATTATATCCTTTGCCGTATTTATTATGTACCCTGTTATAAATGAGTCTATAAATTCTTGGGATTTTTATTGTTTCTTTAAAAAAGTCTTTAATAAAGTCATGTTAAAATATTATTATTATTATTATTATTATTATTATTATTATTATTATTATTATTATTATTATTATTATTATTATTATTATTATTATTATTATTATTATTATTATTATTATAAGTTTTTTTATTTTATTTTATCATTATTATTATTATTATTATTATTATTATTATTATTATTATTATTATTATTATTATTATTATTATTATTATTATTATTATTATAAGTTTTTTTATTTTATTTTATAATTATTATTATTATTATTATTATTATTATTATTATTATTATTATTATTATTATTATTATTATTATTATTATTATTATTATATTATTATTATTAATTATAATTGAAAAATTATTATTATTATTATTATTATTATTATTATTATTATTATTATTATTATTATTATTATTATTATTATTATTATTATTATTATTATTATTATTATTATTATTATTATTATTATTTTACTGGAAAAACAAATGCGGATCATGTCGATATTTTATAGGCCTAATATCGATATATCGATATTACATCTATATTATATCAACATCATATACGCGGATCCAGATCCCTAAGTTCGTTTATTTCCATTGATAATAATTATTATTATTATTATTACAGGTTCAGCACACTATTGTCCCATTAATGAAGAACTGAGAATGCAACTATTAGAAAAAATAATAATAAATCCACGCTACGCCCTCTTCGAAACTTAATTATACAATTAATTATATAAGGAAAATTATATAATTTTCCTTCCTATGGCAGACGACCATCTGCCGTATTTAATTAAAAATCTCAAGTACTAAGGAAAATCTAAAATATTTTCCTCGTAGTCAATTCGTAAGGAAAGGTTGGCAACAACAACAACAACAACGATAAAAAATGTTTGTTTGTACTTTGTAATATTTTCCCGCAATATTTAGGGGGATTTTCTTTACGTAGTTTTTAATGTTCCCCCTAATAGGCTTTTTACATCATCTTTTGTTATATGATTTAATATATTTAAAAAAGTAATACTGTATGACACGTATAGCACTGTTTAAAATTCAGTCGCCTTCTGTAGCAGTAATTATAATTTTTTCGGGGAGAATACTTTTTTGTAAAGTTAAATTTAGAAAAAACATTTGAAGTCCTAAAAATACAGGGTGTTCGTAAAAGTTTACTAAAAATACGGTGAAGGGAAAGGATTTTTAAAATATCCCGTAAATACAGTGTTTTCATAAATGCTTTCAAAAAATACTGGAATCCGTAATTGCCCCCTTAAAATACAGGGGTTCTTAAAGGCTTCCTAAAAATGTAGGGGTCCGTAAAGTCTTCTTAAAAGTGTAGAGGGGTTTATAAAAACTTCCTAAAAATGCAGGGGTTTATATAAAGCTTCCTAATATTACAGTGGGTTCATTAAGGCTTCCTAAATTTACAGGGGATTCGTAAAGGCTTCCTTAAATACAAGTCACTGGTAAAGACTTCCAAATATACAGGGGGTCCATAAAGATTTCCTAAACTTACATGGGGAGGCTTTTAAAACCTTCCTAAAAATGATGAAATATTTTAAAGGCTTCCTAAAAATACAGGGATTCATAAAAACCTAAAAATGCAAGGAGGGAGGTTTGTAAAGGTTTCATAAAATTAAAAAATTTCATGAAGGCTTCCTAAAAATACAGGGGGTTCAAAAAACATCTTGAAAATTCAGAGATGTGGGGGTTCATAAATATAACATAAATAAATATAAAGTATGTTTATAAAGAATTATCCTGTTTAAAGGGAAAATTTTTACCAGAATAATTAATTATCATACCTGGTACTAAATTGTTTATATTGTAATAATATAACAGGATAATTGCTATATAATCATATTTTATTACCACTTATAAAATAGTTATTGCACTTTTATGTTCGACGGGCACCGCGCTCCACACCGCTGGAATTGTGTGCCGAACTGCACTGCACCAAAATGACTCTTCACGCCTCACGGCACTGCACCCATTGCGTCGACCAGCCCTAGCCTGGACGCTTCTTAATGATATTATCTTAATTACAGAGTAGTATAAGGTGGCTCAACAGAGTCGCAAGGCACGGGTACAATCCTTTATCTAGAATCTTGGATAGCAGTTACCTAGAGCAGGGTACTGCCCGTGGGATGTAAACTTTATACAAAAAAATGTATTATTATTATTATTATTATTATTATTATTATTATTATTATTATTATTATTATTATTATTATTATTATTATTATTATTATTATTATTATTATTATTATTATTATTATTATTATTATTATTATTATTATTATTATTATTATTATTATTATTATTATTATTATTATTATCATTATTATTATAATGGGCAAATAAATGTAGGTTATGTTGATATGTTATCAATATTTTATGAACATTATATCAATATTTATCGATATTCTACCTGGAAATTCAGACCCAAGTTCGTTTATATCTATTGATTACACTGGGGAACAAATTTCTGTTGTCAATGATCCAATACTTCTTTTTAATGTATTTCGGTGCGCTGAATTCAAAATCGCATTTGTTTTTGTATATTGGGTCCAGTTTTGACACTATGCACATGTAAACACGGGAAAAAATTGCAAAAAAAAAAAAAAAAAAAAAAGATTTTTCACGTGATCAGAGGCAAAACTATTGGGTATACAAAAAGGTATAATCTAAAATACTAAATATTTATGTTGGGAAAATTTAATTTTGATTAGACAAATCACGAAAAAGATATAGTGGTTTTTTATTTATTTCATTTTTATTTTCATTTTCATTTTTAATTTCATGTGAATGGCGGCAAAACTGGACCATATATACAAACATCAATATAATTTTTTGGATTCAGCGCAAAAAAAATAAATAAATAAATAAAATAAAAAATAATAAAATTATATACAAGCCAGCCAAAATTTTGTTCCCCAGTGATATTATTATTATTATTATTATTATTATTATTATTATTATTATTATTATTATTATTATTATTATTATTATTATTATTATTATTATTATTATTAGGAGAACAAAATTTTTGTTGACTTGTAAATAAAACTTGTTTCTTATGTATTTTTTTGGGCTGAATCCAAAAATTATATTGGCATTTGTCTAAAAGGTCTTGTTTTGCCATCATTCGCAAGAAAACTAAAAAATGCATATTTTTCTTTTTTTTTGCCATTTCATAAATGAAAAACCAATATATCTTTTTCGTTATCTGTTCTATCAATATGAAATTTCCAAAGCATTTATATTTGGGCAAGATACACATTTTTAGATTATCTGTATGTATACCCAACCGTTTTGTTTCTGTTCACGGGAAAAAAATTTTTTGCCATTTTTTTCCCGAGTTTATATGTGAATAGTGTCGATACTGGATCTAACAGACTAAAATCAATACGATATTTCAATTCAGCACAGCAAAATACATAAGAGATAAATATCGGAACATAAACAACAGAAAAAAGCGTAAAATTTGTTCCCCAGTGTTATTGTTATGATCGATATTTGTTATTTTTTATCGATTATTTGCTATGATCGATATTTGCTTTGTTTTATTGATTATTTTATATGTTATTATCGATATTTGCTATTGCTTTATCAATTATTTGTTATGATTGTTATTTGCTATTGTTTTACCGATTATTTGTTATGATCGATATTTGTTATTGTTTTAAAGATTTTTTTGTTATGATCGATATTTGCTATTGTTTTATCGATTATTTGTTATGATGGAGATTTGCTTTGTTTAATCGATTATATGTTATTATCGACATTTGCTATTATTTTATCAATTATTTGTTATGATTGTTATTTAGTATTGTTTTATCGATGTGTCTGTAACGTTTTTTCCTTATGTATTTAGAAACCTAAACCTAAACCACTTAGAAATCCACGCTACGCCTTTTTCTAAACGTAATTATACAATTGTATAATAAAAATTATATAAATTTGTATAATAAAAATTATATAAATTTCCTTCCTATTTCAGACGAGTTTCTGTCATTTTTAATCTCAGGTGCTAAGGAAAGTTTAAAATATTTTCCTCGTAGTCAATTCTTCTGGAAAGGTTGGTAACAATAATAGCGACAAAAATGTTTGTTTGCACTTCGTAATATTTTCCTGCAATATTTAGGGGAAATTTCTTTACGTAGTTCTTAGTGTTCCCCGTAATATGCTATTTACATCATCTTTTGCTACATGATGCAATAGATTTAAAAAAGCATTACTGTATGACACGTAAAGCATTGCTTAAAATTCAGTCACCTTCCTGAGGAGTAATTATTATTATTACTTTTCGGGGAGAATTTTTTTTTTTGCCATGTTAAATTTAGAAATATTTGTAAAGTTCTAAAAATACAGGGTGTTCGTAAAAGTTTCCTTAAAATGGAGGGACGGGGACGGGTTTGTACTTCCTTAAATATATGGTTTTCATAAAGGTTTCATAAAAATACAAGGTGTTCAAAAAGGCTTCCTGAAAATATATGGGGTTCATAAAAGCTTCCTTAAACTACAGGGCATTCATAAAGGCTTCCTAAAAACTACAGGAGTTTTGTAAAGGTTTCCCAAAAATATTAGGGGATGATAAAAGCTTCCTAAAATTACAGAAGTTCAAAGAGGCTTCCTAAAAAAAGGGGCCTTCATAAAGGTTTTCTAAAAATACAGGGTGTTCACTAGAGGTGTACCGGAATTTAAGAGTTTATTCAGGTTCCGGGAAGAATTTTCCAAAATTCCGTCCGCGAGCTGGAATTTATTACTTTTTTGAAAAGTACCTCTTAACATCTTTTTTTTTTTTTTTTACAGTTGTCACCACCACTCACGGGCAGAGCCCTATTCAAGGAGGGGGTGTTACTGAATGTAATCATTTCTCCTAACATCAATAAAGATGTTAATTTTTATTAATGAATTGTTTTTACAACCACTGATATCCTACCCCTTAGGTTTAGTACTTCCATTTTAAATTAAAAAGATAATAAATAAATAAACATTATACACAACATTCTACAAAAAAATCAAATATGCAACTTTTTATTTTTATTTTTAATTTACACTATACTAGTTGCTCAAAACAAGTACCCCTAAAGACAAAATAAATAATAAAAACTATAATACATTTTAACTATACAATACTCAAATAATTTTTAGAAGTTTCAAATAAACTATTAGCTATCACATTCCGAGGCAAATTAATCCAAGCATGAAATACTTGGTTTTTGATGAATTATTTTCTCAAATCTATTTTATTCACCTATTGTGATCTCAAATTCTTTAATAATGGTCTTGTATCAATACAGAGAACATCAAAAAAAATATTATAGCTTTGAATCATATTTCCTATATGAAACCTCCTTTCCACTGAAATCATAATCATTTCCATAAATCTCATCTCCTCACCAATATGTAAAACCACATCATTCTTGTAAATCTACATTGTCATCCTTCGAGCATTTCAATGTATTTTCCTAGGTCAAGGGTTCAAACTTTTCTACAGTATTCAGTTAACGATCTAACATATAAATATTACATAATATGATTATTACTTTCTTACTCTTATAAGAAACATTACGGATTATTCCTATAACTTTTTTTACCTCTATTTCTAAATTCAAACAATATTCTGACGATTCATATTGCTATTAAGCGCACCAAAATCCCTTTCTTTTCAGTAGTTTCCAGATATTTCGTATTTGTTTCATAGTTAATACTTATTTGTTTTGTCAATTTGAAGTATCCTATACTTTTTATTTGAAATTCATTTGCCACTTCTTAGTTAAACTTTAGTGCAATCCTCAAGATTCCCAACACAAGCAACCAATCCAGTAGCATCAGAAACTTCGAAGCCCTACTTCTTATTACCTAACCTACATCATTTACATAAATTAAGAAAAGAAGTGTACTAAGCACAGAACTATGAGAAACACTAACTTTCACCAGCTCCCATGATTGATAAAATAATATGACCATTAAGAAGTACATTGTTTTCTGATAGTCAACCTATAGTTTATCCAGTAAGATATCACTCTACCATTACCGCATTGTGATAACAATTTCTCCATCAGTCCATATCATAAGGTACTTTATCAAATGCTTTGCTTAGTAACACTATGTAACAAAAAAAGAAAAAATTTTTGTCTTTGCTTTGAAAGCATTATTTCCTAATCGCTTCTGTGTCGAAAGCAAAGAAAAATAATATTATTTCCTTCAAAATTTGCTTTTGTTACCTTGACATCTCTGTTTCCAAACTGATCAATTTGCATTGCAGAGAGAATTAATATTTTTAAAATATACGATATATTTTTATTTCTTGAACGTTCTGGCAACTTAGATGACGAACTAAATACAGAGAACGTAAGCTCAAGTATCAATATAGTTAGTTGATTAGTTTATTAGTCATCTAGTAGCAGTTCAGGTGGAGATACGATGTCTTTGATAGGTGCATTTATGACAGATGGCATCAAGAGGTTGAAAATATCAGGACAGACGCATTTTGTTATGTCTAGGTGAATTTATGAAGACACGAGCAAAAAAGTACCCTATGAATACATCTTCTGAAATGTGCGAGACCTATAAGGCATATTTTGGCATGCCTGTTGGGGACCAAGATAAGCAATGGCCACCTCATTTCACCTGCGAACTTTGCAAAAGAACTCTAGAAGGTAATATATATATATATATATATATATATATATATATATATATATATATAGATAGTATATATATATATATATATATATATATATATATATATATATATATATATATATATATATATATATATATATAGAGAGAGAGAGAGAGAGAGAGAGAGAGAGAGAGAGAGAGAGAGAGAGAGATTTGCTTGTTCTCAATTTGATAGCTATGGAATCTTTAAGTGAAAGTTTGAATTTATGTAATATATTTTTTAATAGCAATGAGTGAAAGATATTTAAATTTGTATAATTTTTTTCTTCTCAGGTTAGTACGGGGGGGGGGGGAAATAGAGCCATGAAATTCTCAATTCCACGAATTTATTTCGAGAGAGCCAACTGACCACTCCAGCAATTGCTTCTTCTGTTTGGTGGACCCGTCCAAGCGTCGAGCTGGCAAAAATGTGCCTGCTGTCATATATCCAGACCTTCCGTCATCCATTGCCCAAGTTCCACACTCTCCTGAGCTCCATGTACCCATTCCTCCAAAGGGAAGACAGCCATCTTCAGAAGAAAACATCAAATCAGAAGACGATGAAGTTGTTGATCCTGAATATAGTGTAAATGAGTATAGAAACACATATTTCCCCAACTAAGAAAACATCAACGACTTTTTTTTTCTTTTTTTTTTTTTGCAGTTGTCACCACCACTCCTTACGTGGGGACAGAGCCCTATTCAGGGAGGGGGTGTTGCACGCCAAAATTTCATCCACTAGCGCAAATTACGCAGATGAACACAGACGCAGGCTTTAAAGTGAGGGAGATTAAATTCAGCAGGAAACACAGAAGATGGAAGAGAGATTCACAGAACAGAGGTGGCAGGAAAGAAGGAAGCACCGCAGCGAACTAGCCTGGAGTTGCCAATATCCACACAAAACTCGTGCGCAGTCACAGCACCCCTTGTGCTACGAGGGCGTCGCAAAGGTGGTGGTACGCGAGTGGTAAGTTCCCTCGAACACCTGCCGCTGCGGTACCTATAGAAAAGAGATAAAGCACCAACATCGCGCCGCAAAGATAGAGGGTCAAGTGAACTAGAAAGTACAGTACATTTTATTAGCCTTTTGGCCTTTGACTCGACCCTGTCCAAAAGCGGGGAAACCAGAGCCCCCCCAGATATGAGAACAGTACTCCATGCAAGGGGGATGAAAGTCTTGTATAGCTGGAGTAACTGAGAAGAGGAAAAAGTCTCGCAGTCTAAATGGTTGGTTTCACAAAGTCCAATGTCTAGGTTTTGACGTCCAGACTCAAGCAGTGGAATTTCTTACATCAAAGTGTGAAAGTTGCAAGTCAGAGAAAGCGTCACCACTATTTTTCAACTTTTTTCACCAGTCAAGATGGGCTTTGCTTTTGCCACAATGTGACAGGTTTGTTTGAGGCATTTGGAATTGCCTGTAACACCTTCGAGTGTGCCTCTTTATTGATAGCTCATCGAAGAGTTTCAAAGCTGTACTACTTCATATCGGAAACGTTTATCCATCCCTTCCCTTGGCTCACTCGGTACAGCTCAAAGATGAACACAGCAGCGTGAAGATATTGCTAATTTCCTTGAAATATGAAGAACACAATTAGGGAGTTATCGGAGATTTCAAAATGGTGTCCTTCCTGATGGGTCTCCAAGGCGGCTTTACCAAATTTCCATGTTACCTTTGTTTCTAGGACAGCATGGCCTCCACAGAACACTACCAAAGACGGGATTGGCCACAGCTGACAGAGTTTGGTGTAGGGAGGAACAATGGACCCAAAAAAAATGTTGTTTCCTCCACTACACATAAAATTAAGCTTTATGATACAGTTTGTCACAGCTCTAGATAAGGAGTCTTCAGTCTTCATCTACATGCAAGGCTTTTTCGCTAAGCTGTCCGAGGAAAAGGTCAAAGCAGGTGTCTTCGTCAGACCACAAATAAAAAAGATTATATAGTGCAAGGAATTCCCGAAGAATCTGACTAGGACAGAAAAAGCAGCTTGGAAGAGCTTTGTTGCAGTGGTTCGTGGCTTCCATGGGAATCACAAGGCCGAAAACTATGAGGAGCTTGTTGAGACCTTGGTCAGGAACTACGGTAAAATGGGCTGCAGGAAGTCCCTCAAAGTCCATATCCTTGATGTTCATCTTGCTAAATTTAAGGAGAACATTGAGGCGTACTCAGAGGGACATGGCGATCGAATTCACCAGGATATTCTGGACTTTGAACGCCGCTACCAAGGATAACATAACGAAAACATGATTGGAGGCTATATTTGGGGGTTGATTCATGAAAGCAACTTACCGCATAAGTGTAAACCCAGAAAAATTCTAAATATTTTAAGGTCTCTCTTGTATAAACTAAGAATAAATAAATGCTACTTTTGAGTTATATGTGGGTTTTTTCTACTTTGTGTAATCGAGAATTCTTTCATATCAGAATTGGTAAATTTGTGAAATATCATTATCCTGGTCACAAAATCAAAGTTGGAGGAAATGTTAGCCATTTTTCATACCTTCTAGGTATAAGAAAATAGGAAATTAGAGTTGTTGCCTAACAAAAAATGTTACATAGTGTAATTAATTTCAATAATAGGGATGCACAAAAACTATCGATAATATGTTCGATTAACGATACATTGATAGGATTTCTATTTTTACGATTATCGATAGTTTTTCGAAATGACTTTATTTGATTTTATAAATAAATGTTTTTTGGTGAAAAACTGAATATAGTTAATATATATATATATATATATATATATATATATATATATATAAAATATTATATATAATATATAATATTTATATATATATATATATATATATATATATATATATATATATAAATATATATATATATATATATATATTAGGGATGTACCGATACCAGAAAAGAGGCCGATACCGATATCGATACCGATACTCTATTTTTAGGTGCCGATACTGATACTGATACTGATACCGATACTTTAATTTATATAATAAATACACAGCAAAAGATAGAACATTTGTACTGCTAGGCAACTCAAAATTGCATTCTGTACAACCAATACTTAGCTGTCATTTATATTTTATATTTGGTTGTGCCCCAAGTATTTACTTTATAAATTAAAATAGTATCTTTAAGGAATAATAAATGCAAATATGATATTAATAACTTTTTTTAAGTTTGTGTTTATTTAAAATATTCCATTTCCATTTTCCAGTAAGTATTAAATTAAGTTTATTACTAGCTTTTATGTTTTAAACATGATTACAATTACAAGAAGATTTCTTAACTAGCTACAACGTACGAAAAAAAAATAATGAAAAGAAGAGACCTAATCAATCAGCTGAAAAGATAAAATAAAACGATATTACTCAAACATGAATATAATAATATACTCCTTTAAGATAAAGATGATATCATTCAATACCAAATTCAAAATTCACAAATTGTGATGCAAAACATTAAGCTTTCACTCTTAGTATCTGGCGAGAGCCTGTTCCTTTTTGGGGTGTTTACATTCTGATTCTACCCTATAAATACGCTTCCTGCTCTCGGACTGATGAAGGAGGTAATTGATAACATTTGCCTGTAAACACTGATAATAATGAAACCTTTGGGCCCATTTTCATGCCACGGCATGAAAGGATTCTCTTCTGTAGACAGCATCCCCATCTCTTCATAGAGCCTCATCTCCTCTTCCACGTCACAAATTGCAAATTTGAATTATCTTTGCTCCTTGGATGACTGTTCTTCAGTTTTTACGATGAGGTTCCTTGGTGTGACTCCTTTGAAGGTGAATGAGATAGGATGTCAATGTGATTTCGGCCAGGAACTTATGAAACTGACATATCCAAATCCCTCATCTTCAGTATTTATTTGTTGAAAAAGCCACCATCGTCACTTATCAGTGCTGTTTTCAGGGGTTGCAGATAAGGCGGCTTCCAATTTCCTGTGATTTTTTTTTTTTTTTTTTTTTTTTTTGTCAAGCGAGCAAGCTCCTCGGTTATGCTATTTAAATGCATTCTAGAAGTGGTTCACCGTCGGAGATGCCATTCTTGTGTGGGTTTCAGCTAGCTTAATGAATGCATTATTAGAACCTTTTATTTATTTTTTTTATAGTTGTCACCGCCACTCACGGGCAGAACCCTATTCAAGGAGGGGGTGTTGAACGCCTCAAAAATTCATCTAGCGCAAATTACGCAGATGAGTTCATGCAGACACAGGCTTTAAAGTGAGGGAGATTAAATTGAGTAGGAAACACAGAAGATGTAAGAGAATTCAACAGAACAGGAACAGAGGTGGAAAGAAAGAAGCACCGCAAAGGAAATAGTCTAGTTACTAATATCAACACAAAACTCGTGTAGACACAGCACCCCTTGTGCTACGAGGGGGTCGTAAAGGTGGTGGTACGCAAGTGGAAAGTTCCCTCGAGCACTTACTGCTACATTACCTATAGAAAAGGGATATAGCACCAGCATCGAGCCACAAATATAGAGGGTCAAGTGAACTAGAAAGTACAGGACAGTTTATAAGTTTTTTGGCCTTTGATTCGATCCTATACAAAAGCCCGGTGAAACCAGAGCCCTCCCAGATATGAGAGCAGTACTCCATACAAGGGCGGATGAGACCCTTTTATAGCTTGAGTAACTGAGAAGAGGGAAAAAAAGTCTCGCAGTCTAAACAGAACTCCCAGTTTCTTTGATACCGCCCTAGCAACCGTTGTGATTTGAGGTTTCCAATACATTTTTTTGTTTATGTTAAGGCCAAGGATGTTTATATTGTCAACAGGAGAGACGAGAGAACTGTCGAAAGAGATAGGAAAGTTAGGTGCCTTACAGATAGAGATTTGTAGAAGTTGGGTTTTTAAAGAATCCTATTTCACAAGCTTGAGACGACCCCACCCGGAAATTCTATCCAGATCAGCAAGAATAGGAATCGAAAAATTAAGACGAGAGACACTTGACGTAAAAGAGGGAGCAGAATTGAAATGGGGAGTTGAGGAATGAAGGGTCGAGTCATGCATATGAGTGGATGAGTTAGATGTGCAGGTAAAGCTATTGATGAAAAGCAGGAATAAAGTAGGAGATAAAACAGAACCCGAGGAACACCACTATTTACAGAAAAAGAAGAGGTCGCCCCATCAACAATTGCCGACATTGAGCGATTTGAAAGAAAGCTAGACTTAAGTAAACAAAGAGAAGTTGGAAACCCAACGAGGGAGCTTGAGCAGAACAGTGACGCGTGCCATTTACCCGGTCAAATTCCTTTTTGACACATGTCAGTACACCACAAGTCTTCCCTGTAGTTCCTAAGGGCGGAAACCATAAATCTTGTTAAATAGAAAGTATATCGCCCTTAGATCCTTGAGCGCCGAAATCCGTACTGGCAATTTGAATGAAGGGAAATGAGATTCCAGGATGATCAAAGAAGTGAGAGTTGAGGGGGTTGGGGTTCCAAAGATCTTAGAAAGAATACAAGTTAGATCCATAGGGCGATAGTTAGAAGGATCAGAGCAGCATCCTTTTTTCGGAATAGGTTTGACATATGCGCGCTTCCAACACTGAAGGAAAGTGCTAGTATTGAGGCATAGAGAATATAGTTGAACGAGGGGAGGGGTCAGCATGTTGGAAGCACACTCCTCAAAACTTCGAGAGGTCATATCCAGGTCACCCAAAGGCCTTCCTAATCGTTCATAGATTTCTTGTAGCTTCCCATGCACCTGATCAATGAAATTACAGGTAAAGGCATAGGGAACCTGAAGGAGATGGAGGAGGAAGAGGAATGCCAGAGTCGTCCAGGGTTGAGTTAGAGGAAATATAGGAGGCCAAAGAGATGATTGGCCTTTTCATTAGGGGCATGAGAGTATTAACAATGGAGGGCCGTAGATGTGAATAAGAAGAGTGAAAGGATGATTTACAGAAGCTGTTAAGAGATGTTTTTGCAAGAGGCCAGAGAGAGATTTGTCAGTAGGGAGAACCAAGGAGGTCAGAGCACTTTCGTTTAATGAAAGTTTGCTTTGCTCGTCGAAGAGTATCCCTGCAACGATTTCTAGCTGAATGAAAATTGACAAGAGTGAGATATTAGAACAAGAATTTTTCCACACCAGATATGGCACCGTCTCTCTAGCCTTCGAATGGCCAGAGATTCCAGCACGATCGAAATCCATGGATTTGAGGAGAAAAAGATTTAGCTCGAAGAAGGAATGAACCTGCTCATCCTATCAACAATTACAGTTCCCACTTTATCGGCACAATCTGAAGCGTCTTAGTCAAAGCAGTCATCCCAATTATAGTTAGCGTAGAAGCAACGCAATGTCCCCCAATCGGCCCGATCAAAGTGCCAGAAAAGCCGCATAGGGCAGGATGGAGATGTTGGAGAGAATTAAAATCAAGAGATATAAGGTTGTGGATCAGATTTACCGATAGGAGCGAAGGTGGTGTATTTATAGAGAGAAGGGACTAGTGGTGAAACATAGGTCAAGTGTGTTCAAGAATCGGTTGGGACGATCCGGAATGTGTGTAGGTTCTTAATTAGTTGCTCCAGATCGTTGAGAATACTGAATGATTCGGCTTCCTCCCACCTAAATCAGCATCAGAGGACACCACCATTCAATGTTGTGTACATTTAAATCCCCTAAATAGAGGACCCTCATATGAGAAGATATAACAATCTTGTGAGAAGTAGTAAGGTATTCCAAAAGGCATGAAAAATCTGTTCTGTTAGGGAGAATATTAGCAGAAGCATAAGATTATTGTAGTAGAAGGAAGAAAGATTTTAAGCCACAAAACATCGAAGTAGGAGATTCGAGATTCTCGAGACGTTATAGGAGTGTTTATATTTACATAGGCACATACTCCACCCCCTTCAGACGGAAATTATAAAATGTTATAGTTGGATATATTAAACGAGAAAAGGATGAATTCTTAGCCATCTGGGTCTCAAACAAGGACATAAAATTATGGTTAGAGTTAGAGAGGTGGTATTCCATGGATGCAGAGTTAGAGTGCAAGCCATTGATGTTGGTGAAGCAAATCTGCTATATTACACACAAAAAAAAAAAAAAAAACAGACAGAAACAAATAGACAAACCAAAGGGAGAAATGAGGAAAAATTATTTGTACGCTAAACCCTAATTTGAAACCTGAAATTTTAAAACAGTAAAAAGCCCTATTTACAGCAAAATATCTAAAATATGAATAATTAGAAAGTTTAAAAACACTCGCTCAATCACACACTCTCACGAAATTGCCTACAAAAAAAAAGAAGAAAAAAAAAAGAAGAAAAAAATACTATTGATCAACTAAAAAAGTAGAAGATAAATGTGTATAAATTATAATAATGGCTGTCCAAATAGGTAAATGTTACGGTAAAGCCCAAGTTGGAGAAACGCTTAAAATTTAAGTTAAAAAGGAAATTTGAGGGAAAAAAAAAAACAACCTAGTACTAGCTATTTATATTGAGAACTAGATTTATTATTGAACCTAAAAGTTTATAATTTTTCACCCAAAAGTAAAAAGTATCGGCTGAGGTATCGGCTATATTAACCGATACCGATACAGAAAACAACTGCAATTTGGAAAATAAGGTTGCTTCCGAATCTGATAAAACGGGAACATCCCTAATATATATATATGTTATATATATATATATTATATATATATTGAAGTTATAATGAAAAACGCGAAAGGCGTTTCACGATAAATGAAAACGAGCAAACACCCAAATTGAACTGAACGAAAAG
>JABUQX010117573.1:60000-62049 GCA_015478945.1 Trachelipus rathkii | reverse complement strand
AGAGAGATATATCATATATATATACTATATATAATATAGAGAGGTGGGCTTGCAAATTTTAAACTTTAGAGCACAAAGTGGAAAAACTTGGTGCGAAAGCGCACAGTTTTTCAACAAATTAATCCGCAAACGCAAAAGCGCACATTTCCGCAAATCTAATTTTTTTTAAAAGCACAAATTTAGGAGCGCAAAAAATATATAAAAATATATTACTAATAAGTACGTAAAGATTAATTATTTTGCATTTTAATTGAAAGATGCAAATATATAACAAAAAATGAAAAAAAATTTATCTTGTTCAATTATCTGTGATCTCTTCCTCCTCGATCGCTCTCCTCTTGCATTCTGAACAGGGTCATATTCCCTTTCATAAAAATAAATTTTCAAAATTGCTGGATGCCATGGCTGCCCTCTTTGGTCTTAGAATGTAAGAGCCTTGACTAAACAACCTCTCCAAGGCCGCTGAGCTGGCTAATGGGGTATTATACTTTATAAACAAGTCCACCCAGACCTGGTATTCACATGGAAACAGGTTTCTAGTGAGAGGGGTATACTGTGGTGAACATTTACTGCAGACCAGCTATCCAAATTTTGTCCCAACTTCTCCAGAGTGTCTAGTTGCTGGATATATGGGGCCTTTAGTTTCTGAAATATTTAGAAATCGTATCAAAAACTCAAATCTTTTTTAAGTTTCATGTGAACATTATGTCAGTGTATTGTGAATATATATGTAGTGTATAATAATTATAATATATAATATATATATATATATATATAATTATATATATATATTTATATATATATATATATATATATCAATATTATAATATTTATATATATTATTTTATATATAAAATTTCTAAGCATCTCTTGCTTATATATATATATATATCTATATATATATATATATATAGTATATCATATATTATATATATTATATAATATATAATATTAATATCAGTATATATATATATATATATATATATATATTATATATATATATTTATTATATATATATATTATAATATATATATATATATTACGGTATACTATAATATATATTATATATATACTATATATATTATATATATATTTATATATAATTATATATATATATATCTATATATAATTTATATTTATAATATATATATATATATATACTATTATATATATAATACAGAGATGCTTAAAGTATGCTTCCAAATTATGAAAATAACCATCACATAAATGCGGTCACTTTCAGACTCAGTCCATCACCTTTCAGTGCCTTGGATAGTGGAGGAGTAAGATTTCGATGATATTACACTTTACTTTTGTTCCAATATCTGGCTTGACACCTTTGGTACTTCCGTCATTTAACCTACGTACGCCTCCGAGTTTGAAAGTGAGGTGCGGCTGTTTGCCCATAAGCCAAGCATCCAAAATCTTCAGATACTGCTGAACCTCGGTTCAAAGCCCTATTTTCTTTCCCTTTGTTTGGCTTTGGTTGCTTTAACAAGTGTTGACTAAGTTTTTTGGCATAGTTAAATTTTTCCACCTCTCGTTTGCATTTCCCCGATTTTGTCCTTGAGGAGGAAGAGATTAGGCCATAAGACTCCCGCGTACGCATTCTTCTCATTCTACAACATATCAAGCCTAACAACAATAGGCGTCATTATTTCAATGTACTCAGCAATTACCTCCTTATCACTTTTATTAAATACTGGAAGACAAGACTTTTCCCCACACAAATGTTGTTGATTTGTGTCATGCGACCATCAAGGTTCTTAAGCAGATCTTTCATAGAATCGTATAGGGAGTTCCAGCGAGTAACACTTGGTGTTTTAAACTTTGTTTCCAACTCCTTCTTGATTCTCGCAGCAGTTGTAGTTTTCCTGTTTTGGGCATTCCACAATGCCTGTGCTTTGGCAACTGTCTTATTAAATGGATCCTTGGCACCAGAGAACCAGCGAGGAACATTTGAAACATCCCTAGTAGCCAAGATGTTTAATGTGTGGGAAATTCAACGGCGATGTTTAGGTAGGCAAAGGGCATCATGTTCTTCAAGCA
>JABUQX010117573.1:22500-47500 GCA_015478945.1 Trachelipus rathkii | reverse complement strand
CTACGTTAAACATTTTTATATAAAACATATTTACTACAGCCCTATAAAAGCCGTAAATCAATAGATGTGTTCAAACTAACACCTAGGAAGGACTATGAGTAGTGCTTTTTGTTTTACTGTTTTTATGCACCTTTAAATCTCATTTACCTTGTTTAAACTTATATGTTTTTAATGGCTTTAACTCAACATATTTATTAACATTACATACCTTAAAGCAGGTAAATCAGTAAATCAATAGAGGTAGTAGCTAACACCTAGGGCGGATTAGTAATGCTTTGTTTTACTGTTTTACTGCCTTTTAACTCATTTTTACTGCTTTAACCTCATGTTTTACTCGCCTTTACACTCAATTGTTTTTACTGCTCCTTTAACTCACATATTCATTACATACCTTAAAGCTTAAAGCAGTCAAATCAGTAAATCAATAGAGCGTGTTACCCTAACACCAAGGGGGGGATTAGAATGCTTTTGTTTTACTGTTCTTTTACTGCTCTTTAACTCATTTCTTTTTTACTGCTTTATTAACTCATATATTTATTGCTTTAACTCATAGTTTTACTGCTTTTAAACTTTCTGCTTTACTGCTTTAACTTTCTTGCTTTACTTTGCTTTAACCTTTTTTGCTTTACTGCCTTTAATGTTCTGCTTTTGACTGTTTTTAAACGTTTCTGCTTTACCTTGCTTTAACTCATAATATCTTATTAACATTATGTTTTTGATTTGTTTTTAAACTTTTTTATTTATTTTTTATTTATTATTTTTAAATTTATTTTTATTAATAATTTATAATTATTTTGTTTTGTATTGAATTATTAAATTATATTTAGGTGTTTAATTTACTTCATTGCCTAATTGTTATTTAATATTTTAAACACACCACACACCACAACACAACACACACAAACAACACATACAACTTACAACATATACACAATCACTATGACACTTTTACAACACATTCAACTATGACAATTAACATTTTACCCATAGGACACTTACATTTACACTTATACACATGCGGTCCACACACACACACATTCACTATGATAACTATACACACACAT
This sequence comes from Trachelipus rathkii, assembly GCA_015478945.1. Taxonomy (NCBI): domain Eukaryota; kingdom Metazoa; phylum Arthropoda; class Malacostraca; order Isopoda; family Trachelipodidae; genus Trachelipus; species Trachelipus rathkii. The sequence goes on along the minus strand of JABUQX010117573.1, from coordinate 46,436 downwards.
TACTATGACACTAACATTTGTCCATAGACACTTACATTTACACTTACACTCACACACACAATAATTATAGTCACCCAAATTTACTTTTACACTCACACAGATTTACTTTACACTCAGCACACAGATTACTTACACAACAGATTTAACATTACACTTGCAACACAGATTTTAAACACACCACACACACACACACACACGACATACAACCCACGCACACTCACTTACAAATATAACGGATAAATTTATTAAAAACATTTTATGTTTTAATAAACACGTACAATTTATATTAGTCATTCAAATATAAAAACCTAAAAATTTATTTCAAAAGTTCTTAAAACCTTCTATAACTAAATCCCAATCATATTCTGTTTTTGGAGGGCAACGAAGTTTTTTATTAAGATATTTAGTTAATTTTGGGGTTTACAGATTTGTAGTAACTATACATCTTTTTAATTCAATTTTAACTTTAAAATTTTATGAAATTTTTATTAAAAACATATATTACGGCTACCTTAAAGAATAAATCAGTAAATCAGTAAGGGCCAGCCCCTAGCACCCCTCGTACATCAAGCTATGCCACGTTTTCTTCTATTGACTTACTGCTTATCCAATCCTTTAGCCATTGTAATAAGTATAAAAATGAACTAAAGAAAGTTCTTCTCTGTTAACATTAATTGATTATTTTATTTAAAATCATATCTAGTGTTTTAATTAAAAATAGCAATTATTCACTTAGATTTATATTATTCACTCGATGTTAACTAAAAAATATTTCAAAGTTTTTTTAAATAATTCGGGTTTGTCTTTATTATATTATTATTTATCTATGTACATTGACAATCCATCACGAGAAAACACAACAACCCCGCACTCCTTACAGATACAAAACTGACCTCTCTCTGTAAATTGTGTTGAACCATAACTACTTTAGGTCAATTTAGATAATCCTTTTTGTAACCCGGGGCGATTTTAAGCCTAATTCCAGTTCAAATATATTTCAAACTGACCTTATTCTGTAAAATGTGGTGGCAATAACTACGTTAGGCCTTAATTTAGGCCTAAATTTTAGGAATGCCTTTTTGTGGACGGGCTAATTTAATCCTAATACCAGGTCAAAAGGTTATTCCAGTATAGACAAGATCCCATTGTTATTCATTATTTTATATAAATATATTCAAGTCATAATTACTGGATCGGAAAGATCCTTTAAGCAGGTTAAAAGGATACGTTTTTCCTTACTTGTGATTGGTAGGGGTAATCCTTATCTTATATGACCTCGGTATGTGATTCGGGTCGGAGAATTATTTTATTTCGTCTTTTTGAAAATTAACGTTGGTCTTTATAAACTTGTATTTGAAGCAGTGTGTTTTATATCTTTAGACCCCAAACTTCATTAAAATATATCATTTTTAGCTGTTAAGCGGATCAAACAGATAGACGGTGTGCACAAGTTATCTGACTTTGGTATTTAAAGTGTTTATTTTTTACTAGTGTATTCATATTATAATACAATACTTTACATTGAGGAAAAATTATTAATTTCACCTAGAATAGATAATAATTAATTCACTAGTTCATAAAGCTAACCGCAGGGCAGCATAAGCCCACCCGCAAAGGCAAGCCAACCCGCCACCCGCAGGTGGTCCCGCCCCGTTGCCCCGCCCGCCCGGCGTGCGCCGCAAGGCGCAATATTTCCGCGTTCCCCGCCCGCGCGTGCGCCCGCAGCGGAATATTTCACCGCGGCGAATTATTATTTGTAAACACATACAACACCACACGACACATTACACACACAACACACAACACACACACACACACCCGCACACTACTTACACATATAACTTATAATTATTAAAACATTTTATTTTTATTTATTATTAATACTTAGTGTTATTTACTTCATGCCTATGTTATTATTATTTAGAACACACATACACAAACACACACGCACACATAACACACACACATCATACACACACACACTCACACGCACACTCACTTACACATATGACGCATATAATTTAATAAAAACATTTATTTTTATTTCATTATATACTAGTGTTATTTACTTCATGCCTATTGTTTTATTAGATTATTACACACATACACAAACACGCACACATAAACACACAACAACACACACACACACTCACACTCACACTCACTTACACAAATATAACGTATAATTTATTAAAACATTTTATTTTTTATTTTTATTATTTATACTATTATTATATGCCAATGCTATTGATTTATTATTATAAGAACACACATACACACACACGTCAAACACACACACACACACACACACACACACATACACACTACAAGTACGATCCCACCCACTCGTATTTTCATGCCCCCATCTTTGAATGCCTCAGCTTTGATGCCTCAACTTTAATAACTTAGCTTTGGTATCTCAGCTTTGTTGTTCATACTTTGATGACTCATTCTTGATGGCGTCTCTTTGGATAACCACCTATATTAATGATTCATCTTATAAGCAGTTACACTACCATAGAAACTTTACACTTACACTTATACACACATACACTATATCTTTATTCACGCATATGCAAATACACATAGACACTTACACTCACACCCACACACCCACACACAATATATATATATCATTATATATAATTATATATATCATATATATATATATATAATACTTATATATATTATATATATATTATAATATATTATCAAATATATATATATATATTATTATATTTCATTCCCGCGCGGGAAATATTGCGCCTGCGGCGCACGCGGCGGTCGGGAACGCTGAAATATTGCGCACTGCGGCGCGCACGCGTGCGGGCCGGGGACGGGGCGGGTACGGCACCTGCGGGTGCGGGGTTGGTTGCCTTTGCGGGGTGGGGCTTATGCTGAGCCCTGGTGGTTAGCTTATTAACTAGTGAATTAATTATTATCTATTCAGTTGAAATTAATAATTATTCCTCAATCGTAAGTTATTTGTGTGATATCTGCTATATATAAGACGGGTGGTGAAGCTCTTGAACTTTTAATACAAATCAGCATAACTTGTGCACCGTTAACAGCTTAAAATGCTATGATTTTAAAATGAGATTGGGTCTAAAAGATATAATAAAACACAAACCTGCTCAAATACAAGTTTTAAGAATAAGAACAACGTTAATTTTCAAAGACGATAAAATAATTCTCGACAATCACATACGAGGTCATATAGAGATAAAGATTACCCCTACCAATCACAATTAAGGAAAACATTTCCTTTTTACCCGCTTAAAGGATCTTTACCGATCCAGCATGTTCAGTTTGAAATATATTTATAAAAAATAAGTAATAACAATGGATTCTTGTCTATACGGGGAATACCTTTTGACCTGGTATTAGGAGTAAATTAGCCCGTTGCAATAACTACGTTATTCCTAAATTTAGGCCTAAATTTAGGGCCTAACGTAGTTATTGCACCACATTAACAGAAAAAGTTCAGTTTGAAATATATTTTTTGACCTGTAATTAGGCTTAAATCGCCTCGTGTTACCAAAAAGGATTATCCTAAATTTAGACCTTAAGTAGTTATTTCAACACATCTTACAGAGAGAGGTCAGTTTCGATTCTGTAAGGAGTGCGGGTTGTTGTGTTTTCTCGTGATGGATTTCAATGTACAAGAATCAATAATAAATATAATTAAAAAAACCCGAATTATTAAAAAAACTTTGAAATATTTTTACGTTATATCATCCTCGCGCAAGGCTGATCAGTATCAGATTTATAAATGACACGCTCGCAATAATGTTATTCGTTTATATAATAAAAGACTGCTAGTTGAACCATGATTCCTCTAATGAAATACTGTGTTATCTGTATGTTATGCAGTAGAATGAACTTATTTTGTTATTTTAACTTTTATTACATGGTCCTCTCCGATGTTAACGGTCAGTATAGTCAAGTAGACCAAACGCGCCGCCTTGGCATAGCTTGATTTGTAGAGGGGTTGCAGGGGCTGGCTCTTTTACTGATTTACTGATTTTATTGCTTTAAAGGTACGTAAAATATGTTTTTTTAATAAAATTCATAAAATTTAGGTAAAAGTTACTTAAAAATTATTAGTTATTATTAAAATTATAAACAAAAAGTAATAACAGTTAATAATAATAAATTCTTTGCTCAAAGATAATGATTGATTATTATAGAAGAGTTTTAAGAAACTTGAAATAATTTTAGTTATATTTGATGAGTAATATAAATGTACTGTTTTAATTAAAACATAAAATGTGGTTTTTAAAAGTAAGGCACCTTTCTGATATAATCTCTGATGCACTATCCAATCATTACACAACCCCACCGTCTACAGCTTCGTTATTACTCGTAACCAGTTCACTTATGGATGCCATTATGCCAGCTCCCACCACTCCGACCACTTACACGTTATCATATATATTATACCTCACACCTCGAGTATACCAGTGTATAACACACCGACCAACCCTTTGGGTCTTCCATGGGTCAATTTAGCCCATCCTAATTTTAGGCCACTTAAAACATTTTATTAAAAACATCACTATACTTTTACCAGCAGTAAATAGGTAAATCAATAGAGGTGTTAACTAACACCTAGGGCGGGATTAGTATGCTTTTGTTTTACTGTTTTACTGCTATACTGTTTCAAATTTAAACTTTATTATGTTTATACGCTTTAACTCACATATTTTATTAACATTACATACCTTAAAGCAGAAATCAGTAAATCAATAAGAGGGTAGTTACCTAACACCTAGGTGGGGGATTATTTTTATGCTTTTTATTTTACTGTTTCACTCTGCTTTAACTCATGTTTTTTTACTGCTTAACTCATGTTTTTACTGCTTTAACTCATATGTTTTACTGCCTTTGCCTACATTTCATTAACATTACATACCTTTAAAGCAGTAAAACATGAGGTTTAAAGCAGTAAAACAGTACAACAAAAGCATACTAATCCCCTCCTAGGTGTTAGGTAAAACACCTCTATTGATTTCTGATTTACTGCTTTAAGGGGTATGTAATGTTAAGTAAATATGTGAGTTAAATAGCAGTAAGAAAAGTAAAGTGATTAACAACAGTATAAACATGAGGGTTAAAGCCCCCAGGGTTTAATATCACAGTAAAACAAAAGCATACTAATCCCCTAGTTGTTAGGTAATAACCTTACTGATTTAGTGCTTTAAGGTCTGTAAAGTATTATGTTTGTTAATAAACAAAATTCTGAATCTTTTTAAGTGGCCTTAAAATTGAGCCTGAGCTGGACTGCTGGTGCCAGCGGGGTGTGAGCATTGACCGGGCCTGATGGCCGCTCGCAGTGGCACCGATCTCCGACGTACTCTTTCCCTCAGACATTTGAGAGCAATGCCAGTTTGTAGATCACCTCGGCGTGGACGACTCTTGCTGAGCGGAATCTTGACTCTTTCGTACGTCACACCATAAACACATCTCGCTGTATCGATCGCGACAGTGCCCTGACATATTTGATCTACTGGCCCTCTCAGAAAATTGACCCATGGAAGAAACCACATCAATGTGATTGGTGCGTGTTTTGTAGTACATGCCGCACTACGCCCTTTGCCTACGTTAAACGGTGTATAAGTAGTATATAGCTTAAAAAATGGTGTAAGTTTTTTTGTCGTTGTCTAAATGGTGTGCCTAAGTGTCGATATACGTGTGAGGTTGTATTCACAGGTAAGTGTGGTGGGTTTGTGTTATGTGTGTCGCCATGTGCCATATACAAGGTAGTCTATCTCGATTAGGCTCCAATTTACACTGATAATTTTCTTTGTTTAGATATCTGTGTATCTTCTTAATGTGTTAGTAAATTACATGGCGCCACACAGATCTTTATTATACTCATGCAAAATATCTCTGATATAGTTATTCAAAGTTTCTTAAAAAACTCTGTAATACAAGCGCGCTAACAGCTATCATTATCATTTGGAGCAAAGGCTTTAGATTGTAATAATTCTAAGACTGTTAAACTCTCTATATGAGATTTATAACTAGGTTTACGCTATCTTTACATAAATTTTTGTACTCCTGTTGTGTTTATCGGAAATTTTTATAATTGACCAAAAACTTCATGTTATAAATTTTTCATTACGTTACACCATCGTTCTTTAAAGCATGCTTAAACATCCCAGATATATTCTCTGAGATTGGCGCCAGCCTCCTAGCACCCCTTTACATCAAGCTTAGTCTCTCATGGCCTCACGTGTTTCTGGTTCTATTTTCTACAACTCTTTACTTCTGCCCTTTACATCATCTTAGCCATTACTCATTTCATAAAAGAATATAATACAATATTTAATTGGCCTCATCATCTAGTCTATCATAACATAGTTAGTGTATTATATATCTAATCACTCTCTTAAGTTCTCTCTCATGGTTACTAGAATCAATAACAAATTGAATCTTCTATTCTTATCATTTCTCATCATCTCTCTCACTTCTCGGATTGTTCTAACCATATAAAAATCAAATTTTTTCATAATAGTTTTAATTTAAATAATTTCGGGCCTTTTTCTCTCTGTATATATCTTGATCTATATAGCCTAATTACAATCTCTCCCATTTGATCAATCCATCACGGAGGAAAGAATGTACCCAGCACAACCAGGCATGTCGCTGTGAGATTTCATGGACTCTCTGACTTCTTCTTCTGCGACAGCGCTATGTCCACTCCCGTCCAATACATAAAACTTTACCTCGATCTATTTTATTACTCCTCCTCTGGCTTTTTAAACCACAAACCCATGTTTTTAAGACTTACACTCTCTTCAGAAAACATCGACTACTATTCGTTCCATTTCAATTTTAATATCTTATAGCCACAGGGCCCTTTCTTATAAATACTTCTCTATTGTACTGTTATGTTCTTTAGAAGCAGTACAGCTGTCTTCTTCACCATGGTTGTTATTTCTCCCTATCGACCGCACAGTCCTACAACATTTTCTTTATTCTTTAGTAACTTTGTATGCGATTCGCACTCGCTATTCTCACCTCTCTCACTTCTCCTTCTTCATAAGTCGGGTCTGGTTTCATACAAAGACCCACAGTCGTTACGGTATTCTGTCCGAGCTTTTGATCGTCTCTTGGACATCTGTTATATTCCAGGCTGTTCATTTTTCAACATCTTTCCTTAAAGTGGGCCTAGTTGTGTAGGGCGACGTTTATCTTCTTCTAACCTTGTAACACTCCTTTCAGGTTCCTTAGGCTCAGTAAACACTGCGGACTTATACTTTTTTTTTTTCTATCATACCACGCATCGCTATGATGGGATCCACTTTTTTTCTTTCCTCGGTGGTTGTGCTCGACGATCTTTTCTTTGATGATGTCCACGAGAAGTTGTTTGAGGTTGACGGTTTCCCCTCTGTAAAATTCTTCCCTCTTCGCGAACTCGCCATTCGAAATTGATTCCGAAATTAATGATTTTGTTTCTGCCTTAGATTTCTTTTGGGTGAATTTTCTTCTAGCGTGCTCAGCATGGGTACCAGGCATATTACTGTTCTACCGGTATGCTCGACCTCTACTTTACGAGGCCCTCGACACGCGGTTTTGGCGACTCCCATGCTGCAAGATCAGGCACTGTTTGATGTGCGAGTTAAAGCGGGGCGCTGAGGATATATAATATGCTGTCCTAGTCGTGACCCTAAAATTACCATTAATGAGGATCACAGGAAATCACTTCATTATTATAAGAGCGACTCTCTCCGTAGGCGACGCGCGGAGTACTTAGACTCTGTCCTCAGTTACACGGGTTTCCTACCCTTCCGACCTAGTAAGGGGTGTCCACATTTAAATCGTTATCGCGTCGAAGTGTGGATACCCCGAGTCCGCTACTCACGCGTTTCCGCTCCATTCAACCTCATGTTACAGTTTTTAGTCACCACATAACAATTCCTTGACGGTACGATATTCGCCTCCTTTTTTTCGTACGCATGGGTAATAATGATATTACAACCAGAGTCACGGAGTGCCATTTGGCACTGGTATCCGCTTCACCTGTCCCATTAAGCTTTACAGGCGAATCCTGACACGGAGGTTTCCTTGGGCAGTCTACTGGCGACGTCCAAATGCCGCAGATGCGCTCTCTTCATAACTTCTTATTGCTTCCTTTATTGGAAAATCCATCCTGTCCGCTCTTATCACACTATGTTTGAAATATGGTGAGGGGTTCTTTTACAATCTCTAGCGAATGATGTCCCACTCCTTTGACACTTTTTTTTGTAGCATACAGTTGAATCAGCCTCTACCTCGGCCTCACTAGCTACTGACCTATACGATAGTTCTGTTCTGTCGCCATGCTCTCCCTTCCGATCTCTCGCTAATTCATTGTTTAGTGCTCTCGATTGCATGTTGAGAGTTCGCCTATCTTGTTTAACATTACCATTCGTAATGAGTTAACCATTGGCCTTTTTGTATCTAAAATTATTATTGTATATTATGTTTGCTCTTTTATTTCAATTTGCTGATTGGTGATTTTCGCGCTCTGACTCTATTGCCTGGGTGAACCTCAAACGATGCTCTCGCTTCCATGTATCCTTCAGGAACAAGTTATTATCTGCTTCTTGGTTGGCATTTCTCTTCGTCTCCCTTAAGTAGGTTGCGTGAGTTTCTCTCTTTGGGAACAGTAGTCATAGAATACTTAGGTCCACTGAAAAGTTTCAATAAGATCATTCAAGGAGTTCTGTTTGTCCTCTAGGTGTAATGACATCTGCATAGGACGCTAGGGAGAATAAACCACGCGTTTATGAGAGCTTCAATTTAATCCTCTGTAATAAACCCTAGGATTTGGATCATTTCTTCTCTGTGACGGAGTTACTAGTTTTTATACTTATCGCTACAGTTATATGTGCACATTCTTTCCGTGAGCCCGCGTACCTTACTGCCGAGGATTAAAGCTCTTTTCTAAAGACCTTTCATAGACTTTTCAACTCTCAAACATGTTCATCTTGTTTGTACACTACTGACTAGCTCTTCGCTTTGTTATAGGAGGAATTAGAACATCTCTCTAAGAACCATACTCGCGTCGTTTGTCCACAAGGTGTTTATCGTTCGCGGCTCTCGGCTAGGCAATGCTTCTTATCTAATAATATTCATGTATCACATGATATATTCATTCTAATAGATACGCTTTTTCTATTATGCTTTTGTTTCCTCTGATGTAAAAAACATATAGTAGGTATTGAGGCCATATCCAGGGGTATTGTGGGCTCGTGTGTTATTATACTTTTATACCTTTAGCTAGAACTCAAGGAAAGACTACTCATTTTTTATGGAATCTAGCTTTAGTCAATTTTAGCTGAGCGCTCTCGTTAAATGCTTTGATGCGTTCACAAGTATTACTCATGGCGTGATCATGTTGATATCGCTTGATTCTTAGTATTTTCTCTGGCATCAAGCTTCGCGCTCCATCTGGAATCACCTTTCTTTTCTTTCCGCCTTCTCTTTCTATTCCACTCTTTCCGCCCTCCAACTTACTATAAAGCTCTCGTGAGCTTTATTTCCAGACTTATCTCAATATTCTTGTGTGAATTAAATACCTGTCATCTCTTCTCATTACTCCGCCAGGAGTTTCTTGAATTCTCTCCTCATAGCTGCTAATACTTTTTATTCTAGAACATCTAAGATGATTCATATCACGTTAGTTCATGCCTCAAGCTAACCACCAGGTCAGCGGACATCCTTGCTTTCGCAGCTCCCACGCCCCAACCCGCGCACAGAGGGCAGCCAAGCCTCCGCAATACCCCTGCTATGTGTGTCCTTCCGGACGCGTCCCACAGCCCCTCGTTTGCCCCGCTTTTCGGCCTGTGGTCGTTGCGTCCGCCAGGCGCAATATTTGATGTTCACCGCTTCGTCTGTGTCACGCGCACCGCTCGCCCGCTTCTGTGCGCTTTAACCTTAACCGCAGCAGGCGCAAAAGTTAGAATTTCTCGCCCTTCACGCCCGCGTAAAATTAGCACTACCTATGATTTCTAATCATCATCATTAAACTCAAGCGTATTAGATGTAATAAGTCATATTATGATTATAATATTTTAGTTATTATTATATATGTAGGATGTACCCGTTAGATAATAATCTGAATGAAATCAATAATATTCTAGATATAATACTGTAATATATATAGTATATATATGATAATATATATATTTATTTTAATATCGAATATATTTTTAAATTAAAATAAATTAATAAATTTATATATCATTATCGTACTTCTATTGCGATATTATCGCCCATTTAAAAAATGTGTGTGGGAATATCGAAATGGTGTGTCTTGTGTTGCGAGTGTAAGTGTTCCTATGTGTGATTGTCTCGATTGCATATGTGATTCTCGATATGCTGATAAAGAGAGAATATTATTATAATTTTTGTGACCATGTGTGGTAATTATAATTATAGGTTGTTAATAGTGAATTAATACCAGTTTCATAATGTAAGTGTATTTAACTGATTTAATATAAGATGATATTCAATTATAATATATTATAGGGTGTGTTATCTCAAAGGATAGACGCCATCATAAAGTATAATTTGGAAGTCTATTCAAAAGTATATAATTGAACCACACCCATAAATGCTATGATACCAAAGCTATAAGTTATTAAAGTTTAGAGGTCATAATTTCTCAAAAGCGGATATATAGTATATGGCCATACCTCATATAAAGATGGATAATTGCATCTAAATAATAATCTATATGAAAGTTAGTATAGTTGAGGATCAGTTTGCTATGTGTGTGGTGTGTTGATTTTTTTGATTTAGTATTATATTCCTCTTTGGTTGCTGTTATAGTTGTAGGCGTTGTTTTCGTGGTTTTACTTTTTTAGTTGTGTTGTTTGGTTTAAAAAACAAAAAAAAAAACTTTTAAGAAAACAACCCGGTAGTTTAGTGCTATATGTCTGACTATAGAGATCTGTGATTGAAAATACTATAATTTAGGATAAGCAATAGAGCAATGAGGATAAAATAAACATAAGTCAGTGTATTAATACATAAAGAAACTGCAAATATTCTCAAAAAGTTAGATTAAAGATTAAAAGTGTAAATATAACTCTCAATAACACTCGAATAGTAATGATGATTTAGTGAGTGTGTTCTAGTGTGAGTGTTTGTGTTGGTTGTGGTGTGTGGTGAATGTGTGTGTGGACTATTATCTTTATAATGATTGTGCGTGTTTGTGTATGTGTGAATTTCTAAACAATAATATAATAATTACATATAAAGTAGGTCTTATGGAGAAGTAATATCTCGCGCGCTTAAGGATTGTTAATATTACTCGCACTCAGAATAAAATAAGTATTTTTTTATTATAATGTTAAATCGCAACGGCTCTATGAAAGTAGTTGACGTGTTGCGGTGGAGTGGTTGTGCTGTGTTTCTTGTGTTTGATCATGTTGATTGGTTGTAGTTATGTTTGTGGCGGTTACTTTATAGTTTCTTGTAAGACCATGTGTGTTTGATGTGTATAAGGGGCATAGGGTTTCTCATTTATATAATAATAACAAGTTAGAGGCATGAAGTTAAATTTCACATAAGCACTAGAGTATTTAAAATTTCAGAGGAATATAAATTGTAAGGTATTTAACTTAGTTTCAATATATGTTGGATAGTAAGAGCTTGAGTTGTGAGGTGAGATGATGCTCACTCAGGTGGATAGAGAGGTGATGGTGGTGGAATAGTGGCTTGATTGCTCATAATAATCTCTAGATTTTGTGAATATGAATTATGAAGTTAGGTAGAAGTGAATGAGCAAGTTTTCTATGGAAACAAGATTTTCTAGCGCAGGAATGTTTTTAATGTCCGCCTGCGGATAGAAAAATAAGCGTCGCGAAAGAACTGGACGGCAGAGAGACGGGGGAATCTTACCATGCTCTCAGGAAGGTGTGTTGCTCTGTCCCGCAGGCTGTTCCGACGCAAGATTGCGGTTCCAACTTCCAAGCAGGTTGAGAGAGGCGGGCTAGACGGGGCGAGGTATGTGCACCTGCGTGAGAGTGAGACAGGAGCGGGTGTGTTTGGCTGCCTTGTTGCGGGTTGTTGTTGGATTCTGAGCGGAAGTGGCTGATTGCTGAGCCCGCGGTGTTTTGAACTATTTGTGGACGAGTGAATAATAAATAATTAAGAAAATGCGTCGTTTCGACTTATAGGCTTAGATGTAACTAAATTAAAGTGAAAATCTAAAATTATATCATCATAATAATTAATGAGAGATATGACATAATTTATATTTTACGACTTATTCCCTTCCAATTGTAAAGATTTTTATAAAATGAATAAATATTATATATAACTTAAATTAAGTTAATGTATAATTAATCTGTTAAGTAAAGACTATAAAACAAGGAATTTTTTCAATACAAAATCAAGTTATATATATCTTGTCGCACCGCTTATATTACATTTCAAACCAAGCCTAAAATGTTAACTATAGAATTTATAAATGTATTGACGTTATTAGAGAGCAGTCTAAGATAAGTATAATAAAAACACACACCCTAGACTCCTCTAAAAAAATATACATGGTTTGAAGAGAACACGTTTCAATTTTTAAAAGACGATAAATATAATTCTCGACCAATTCACAATGTGACTCACGCGAACAGGTCAATATAGAGATAAGATTCCCCTACCAATCACAAGTTAAGGAATAAGCATATACCTTACTCTATTACCGGGATAAGGAAAGTCTTTTCCGGAATCCTGGTGATAAGAATGTAATCTCTTCATGTGTTTTAGAATTATTATTATAGTATTTAAAATTAGAATGTAGATAAAGTAATAATATTTAAAGAATACAGTGGATTCTTTCCGAACTGCTCTCATATTACCCCGAGGAACGTATACCCTTTTTTGATAGCTATGAACATTTAGAAAAGCCGTGGTATAGAGATTGTAAAGATATTGAGCTCGCTGCTACTCCAAAAAGTATCCTAACTTCTTAGGACCTAAATTATTTAGACCATGCTCCTAACGTTTAAGTAGTTAAATATGCTTATGCTCATACATACTGTTTATTCAATGGAAAAATAACGTATATATAAAATCTATATTTGTGTACTTGCACGCATATATAAAGATTAATTCAAGAGATATTAAAGGCGAATCGCCCTGCGGGGCGACAACAAATAACGATGTTAACTTAATATAGGTTTAGACTCAAGTAGATAAGTTAGTTTCAATCACTTTTATATAAGAGAACTGCAGAGTCGCTTTCGTATCTGGTAGATGAGTACGTGCGCGGGTTTGGTATTGGTGTTAACGTGGTCTTCTTCGTCGTAATGGAAACCTCGTACACAGATTCGATACACATAATGTAAATACTAATAATACTAAAGATAACATCCGTAGATTATTACTCTTCTACTCTTTAAGTATTTTAGTTAAACATTGAACCTGTCCTTTAAGTTAATTTTAGTTAAATATCGAACCTCGTCCTTTAAGTTAATTTTAGTTAAAAACTTTAGACATGTTTTTAACTAAAACATACATGTTATGATTGTGAAGTTATCCTTCAGAAGAGATACGATACACTGACTATATACTTGACGACATTATCTACTTCCTCATCATAGTACTTGCTAACTTCGACTATAGATCATAGAGAGATAGTCAATGGTCTAAAGCCAGGTAGTCAATAGCGATCTCCACAGAAGTCGGCGATCTGCGAGACATTGAAGCTTTTGCTGTAGAGGTAAGTTCGCAGTACTGGTGCAGAATCATGAAGTCCTTAAATAACATAGATTTACTGATATATTATAGATTTGGTGATTTTACCCCAGAGAATTAATTATACTGGAAAAAAATTTCAGCTTAATAAATTCATAAATGATACTTTCTTTCACTCTAATTATGTTATAAGAATCAGTTATCGTTATTATTTAATGGTATACAAAGATATTATTAATATATTAACACCAATAAAGTATTTAATACAGTATATATATATAAAATAAGTAATTCTTTGCTTCAAATAGATAATAATGTCATTGATTTATATTATAGAAGTTTTTAAAGAAACTTTTTTGAAATATATTATTTTTAATATTTATATATATATATATTTTGAGATATAAATATATATATACTATAATGAAGTAATTAATAATAAATGTATTTAATCAGGTAGTTTAATTTAATAAATATATATAATAAATATATGTTTTATAAATAATTATTACGTATATTGAAAAGTGTTAAGTGTGCGTTATGTATAGGTGTGTATGTGTGTTGTGTTATGTGTGATATATTATTGATGTTATGGGTATAATTCTGTGATTGTCAAGTTAAGTAATATTCTGATGTGATGATAATCAAGTCTAAATCTCCGTGGTGATGTGGAGTTAGTATAAGTAAATCTGTGTATGTGAAGTGTAAATATATATCTGGGTGGATGTAAGTATAAATCTGTATATATATAATATATTATATAATACTAATATAGTAATATATATTATTACTATTAGTTACTATTATTTAGATATATATGTATATAGTATAATTAGTATATATAAGTGTTATGTGAAAATGTATGATGTCAGTAGTGAATGTGTATGTTAATATAGTTATACATAGTGAAATGTGTGTGTGAGGTGTATTAGACTCAGCATTACTTGAGTGTGATAAGATTAGTAACTATTAACAAAAGGGCTGTCCTATGGGGTTAAAAATGTAAGTGTCAGTAGGTGAATGTGAATATGTATACTGTGTTTACATCAGTGAATGTTTGCATTCTATGATGCATATGTGTAGTGCCTTTTGATAAGAGATACTATAATATAGATAGGTGGTTGTGTAGTTTGTGATAGGTGTGTGTTGCTGTCGGTATCAATCTATTTTCCCTGGTGTGCATTTGATGTTGCCTTAACAATAATTTTATTTAGGTTATTACCAATTAATAATGCGATATTACGTAGTTAGTATCTAGAACAGATGAACTGCACTAAGTATAATAAAAACGTACTTGACAAAATTTTATAATTTACATGAAAAATTTTTTTAATAATATTTACCAAAAATTTAGTAAAAAAAATAAATCTCTAACAATATAAAGTGACAGATTGCGGAAAGCAACTTCATATAAATAATAATTTAAAATAGAATGCATTTCTCAATAAAAATTATACTCTAATATAGATAAAAACATAAGTTAATAAAATATATGAGTTAAAGCAGTTAGAAGCGTTGAGACCAGTTAATATCCAAACTTAGATCAGTAAAGCAGAAGTTAAAAGCAAGTAAGCAGAAAGTTAAAGCAGTAAGGCAGAAGCTTTAAACAAGGTTAAAGCAGAAAAAGTTAAAGCTCGCAAAGTGACTTTAAAATCAAGAGGAGTTATAAATGCGCGTGAAGTTAAAACATTGAGTGATAGCAGTAAAACTATGAGGTTAAAGACAGTTACTAACACAGGGGCTGAGAAAAAACAAAATAAGTTGGACACTAATTAGCTCTATCCCCGGCTCACTTTTTTTATTTTGGTTCCCAAGGTAGGATATGACGCGATTTAAAACATCTCTAAAATTTACGCATCCTAACTTGTTATTTTGTGTGTTACTGTTTGTGACTTTTTTAAAGGTATACTGACGAATAGATGTTAATGGGAGAGTATGGTGAGTTTAAAGCCAGGTAAAACACGATATTGATTTTAACGCGGCAGAGAACGAAATGTTAATATATTTTGAGAAAAGGATTGATTAAGTCGGTTTCAAGATTATATTGAATGATAAAAAGATATCGAGAAATTTATTCAGAAATATAGTTCGAAACCCTAAAGAAGCAAATAAACTATATACTCCCGAGCCTGTTAAAATATCGAAAGGTATATAATCAGAGCCTCCCAAAAATTATCTGAATATTGTCATGTTAATGATTTATCTATGCACTCGATTATTTATAGGTGATGGCTCAATGTCTAATACAAAACTTGTGAGTTAAAGCACTAGTTTGTTTAAATATACAAATAATAAACAAGATTTTACTCAATAAAACAGATTAAATACTGATTCTCGCTGCTAATAAAGACGAGGTCACATAATACTCAACAAGCTAAAAACAAAAGCATACTAACTGCCCATCTACATCCGGTGTTACGTGTTTATATTTCTCATCCTAATGAATTTTACTGCGAATATATTTAATAGGATACTTGTAAAGTAATATCATAGTTTTTAGAATATAGAACTCTGATGTATTAATTAATTAGTCGTGAACTCCGCAATAAGATTGAGAAATGTGTGCTAAAAATTACCCAATTGGAAAGTACTCAAAAATGAGTGATTATTGTTGGTCCGAGTATGTGTTTAATATTACATATGTATATTGATATAGTTAGTAAATGTAAGATGTAGAGTGGATTCTATGGTGAGTTGGTATTATAAGTGCATTATTGATGGATATATGTGTTAGTATAAGTGTAAGTGGTGGTATGTGTGGTATGAAATTGGTGTAATTGATTGTGTGAGTATTGTGACCGCTTAGTGTTAAAAGTGTTAAATGATAAGTGAGTCTATGGATAGGTTAAATGTAAAATTGATCATAGTGAATGTGTATGTTAATTAAGATTGTCATAGTTAATATGTATGTGTATTAATTATATAAGTGTATACATAGTGAATGTATTGTTGATGGTGTTATTGTTGTAGTGATATATGTGATATATATAATATTAAAGTATTAAGTTAGTGTATAGTTAGTATATAGGTTATTAAGTAGTTGTAGTGTTGATTTGTGTGTGCGTGTTGTGTTAGATAGAGGAATCTGTCAAGTATGAAAGTTGATACGACAGATAGAGTTTGCACGCTGGAGGAATGCATGTGGTGTTGGCTGTTTTGTGTTTTCAGCTACATGATAGCTGTGCTAGCAACAGAGGTGGAAATTGTGCTGAATTCCGGAAACCACTATTTACGCACTCCTGGCGTGCTATAGTTTTGCCAGAATCGTTTTAGACGCCTCTTGTGTGTTAGTAGTGTTTGAAACTCGTGTGTGAATATGTGTGATATAGATAGTATGCTATACGGATTTTGTAAAATAAGTTTAGTAGTATTAGGTCCTAATTTATATATAATACTAATACTAGGTCAGGTGATTCTCATATATAACTATGTACCTAATGTTAGCACAGATACCTACCAAGGGCTAGGCATCAGTTACCTGGATTGAGCTCAAGGCGGGGGGGAGGCTAGGCTTGATAGGATGAGATCAATTAATGAATTAGGTTGGTAGCAGATGATAATGGAGGGGTCATTTTTTAGAGATTTTGAGGTTAATAGGTTAGAGTTAGGCTATACTAGTTTAAGGCTAGTGATTGAGTATGGACTGGGGTGATATTAGTTGGTATTCCGGCAAGGTCAATTGATCGATATATAAATAAGGCACGCAAGTACCATACAAAGTATGGATTAATTAATATATTTATATATTATTAATATATATATTAATATATATATATTATATATATATATAGTATTAATATATATATATTATTATAATATATTAATATATTATATAATATATATTACTATATAATATATATTAATATATATTTAATATATATTAATATTTAATATATTAGATACTTATCCTCTATCATTATCATTTCATTACTCTTATATCTACTCTTATACTCATCTCCTCTATAATATATTATATTAATTAATTATAATACTAACTTATATATATATATATTATTATTATTATATAATATTAATATATATATTATTAATTATATATATATTAATATATATTTATTAATAATATATAAATTAATTATCTAGATTGTATAAATATAGATATTAATAATCTATTATATTTTATTTTATATTAAGAAGCATATATATATATAATAATAAATTTAGATTTATTTATAAACTAATAGCAAAATAAATATCTCCCAGTGATATTCGTCTTGGCATTGTCTCCTAATCTTTTCCTACATAAAACTTAGTAATATTAAGTTATGCTTGGAAATAAACACGTTTATGAGCTATTGTTTTCCACCACCAAAACTTTTTGTATGATACGCAAATAGTAAAATTCAAAAAATAGACGTATTAACTTCCAATTATATAAAACATAATAGTTTTCTAATACCTACCGTACATATGTAAAATTTTGATCAGATTGTGATTAAAATAAAAATAAAATAACGGATGCATTTCAAAGACCGGCATGTCACTCAATCTTATATGGTATCAACAAATGTTGTAGTCAACACATACTTTATACGTTCGTCTACACTATAGAAGCAATTTAGTCTTTCACTGGCACAGGGGTGTTCGAAGTTTTTCCAGTTTTACGCAGAACGAGCTTAGTTGTTTTACTACCTTGAGCCCATCAAATTATTCGGAAGTTAAAAATAGAATAGTGCAAAACTATTTAACTTTATTACTACAAGCAATTCAAATAACTTGCTCTAGAACGAAATTAATTAATGACATATTTGCTGATTATTCCTAAGGCGGTGGTTGGGATAATTCGCTATCAGTAAAAGATATTAAGCGATACCACGGAGATGCATTGAGTGTCGCAATACGCAACTGTGCATATAATGTAGTGCTCGTATATAGTTGATTTTTATCACAGCGATAAATGACAAGTTTATTCTTGTTCATAAAACTTTACTCGTCTTATACATGCTAGTAGTAGTATAAAATGGACATGTGCGACCATTCTCCACTGTAGTAACAGGCCAATCCCCAGCGGGACCTTCAGGTTTGGTGACACGGTGGGAAACCCCTTCCAGGAAGAGTACCGAAGGAGGCAACTAACGCTATATTTATACTATATATTATATATAATATAGTAGCGTGACACGTTATCCTAATCAATAGCATTAAACTAATCTAAACATAATGTGAATATCTATTCTAAAACCTTATATTGTTATAGCAGATATCCAGGCCTTATATACCTGCTTTAAATGATGTACTAGGTACTTATACTTGATGCAATTATTATTAGAATTTTGCCAATATAATTTAAAACTTTTAAAAACTATACTCATCCAATTATTTCTCACTCTGGTAGTACTCCTATCAAGTGTAATTTATTAGATACAACGAGGTTTGACCGAGTTCAATTTTAGCTTTATGTAAAAAACATGATTTATATTTTTGGTACTATATTTACTTTTCTTATCATAGTTGAAATGTAAACCCTGTATTTTAATGTTACAATCACTTTATTGATCAAATAATATGAATACCTCATAATAGTTATTTTAAGACTTAATAAGCATAAATTATAACTTAATTTTGAAATATTTATTGCTAATATAATACTAATAATAAATTAAAAAGTTAACTGAAAATATGTTGCCAATTTTTTTTTTGTTAAAATTCATTTACGAAAATTTTTTAATAAATAAACATCATCTTCGAAGAATTGCATTTAACTAGTTATATCTTACAAACTGGTAGTTTTATTATATAAATCTCTATGAATGTAACAATTGTAGATACCGAATATGGTTTACGTGGGTGATCATTCGTTATAACTCATGCGCACTGTGCAAAATATTAGATTAACTCTATCTAGTATCTATATATCGTATATATATATATAATTTATATATATAATATTATATATAATAATATTTCATAAATATAATTACTACAGGTTTTAAATAATTTCCTAATGTTACAATGTCATTAAGCAGGTATAATGTCCGTTAGGTATCTACGTTATATAATATATATTACATTGACGTGCACCGTCATTTAAATATATAGAACCTTATATAAATATCTAAACATACTATGAAGTTATTTTAACATTAATTAACTCATATATATATATAATTATAATAAATAATTATATATAATTTAACTAAAATATTATCTTTTCATTTAATAAAATTCATATAGGAAGATATCTAAGAACTCAATAAATAATCATTTTAGATTTCATTACAAATTTTATTCATAATATATTTTTTCTATTAAAATATATATATTATATATATATATTAATATATTATATTATATATAACATATTAATAATATGTAATATTAATATGGTATATTAATATATAGTATTATATATTATATATAATATTATATATATATATATATATATATTATATATATAATTTAATATTAATATATATATATATATATATATATATTATATTATTACTCATATATATATAATATAATATTATAATATTATATTATTAATTATTATATTATAATATATTAAAATCAATATATATATATATTAATATATATAGATATATTATCATCAATTAAACAATATATATATTAAATTAAACAAATTATAAAGTAACTTAAAATAATTATATTTGGAATAAATATAGGTTCACGAGTTCTTCACATACGAATATTATTAAAAATTTAATCTTAATTTTAGATAGAGTAAAATGTTTCTTATATATTAAATAATTAATTAAACTACTAGAAACATAATACGAATTTAATCTAACGTGTAGTACAATATGAATGCACTTAATTACACATATAGTATATCCAGCTGATTAAATTAAATTATATAACATAGTCTAGTGTTGTTCTTAAATATAAAAAGCAAGATGAAATAGTAGTTGCTCAATTATAATTAGTGTATTATTAAAACAAATTCATTATTTTCAAATATAAAATTAAAATGTTAGACTTATGTAACAATTTTTATTAAATATTAACAAATTAAATAAAATTTTCATATCATTTAAACTGTTTATAGTATGTATTAGAATATGCAAATTTTGAAGCAACAATATAGATTGTACTCATATTACCAGTACTAACTGATATGAGGATTTATTCGAGCTTGGCAATATTGGGATAAATACCCTTAACAGCATCCCTCGCTCTAATGTGATGGTAGCAACCAAGACAGTATAGTAAAATAGCTCGCCGAACGATCTCATGACCGCTGCAAATCGCAGGTGAATTGTTTACTAGATCGGGGATGCTTTGAATAAGCTCAATGCAGAAATACGGTGAATGAAACGGATTATATTTACACGAGATTAAAGAGAATGAGAGATTAATTAAGAAGAGATAACTTGAGGCTAATTAGAACACCAATTAGCGTGTTACGAAGAAAATAGGTGATATATCACGAATATTTCCACATTGAAAATTATAACACCAGATTGTATATTTGTTAAAAACAATTTAACATAGACGATACTTTGTAGTAAAAAGTGTATGTGTATCTATTAAGTGAGTATTGCATTAACGGACATCGTGCGATATTAAAATACATTCATGAGTTATAGAAAAACGAGGATTTGCGAAACAGCGAATAAAAAAACGGTCCGGGCTTGGTGCAGTTGCCAGGACGAATTGCGAGAGTGTCAAGGATAGTCATGCACAGCTATACAAATAATATGCACTCTCGATCAGACGAATGGGCATTCAGAGCCGCGGTTTCGGCGGGGGCCTTGCTTGGTACTCACAACGTCTCTCACAGACAACAAACGCTCGCGATTTTTAATCAACGAGTGAAATCGTAACGCCGAGAGAAAGATCGCAACCCCTCTTCAACCTAATTTTTTTAACGTATTTATAGCGAAATCTTTGAAATTGCGGGGAGGACAGAAATTACGCGCCGAAATTTGAAACACATACCAATACACAAAAATTACTCTTAAATAAAATAAAAATATAAAATAATAGAATATAATACATTATATAATATAATATTATATCAAATCAAAGAACAAAGAGAGAGAAGATATAAAATAATAACAATACAGACAAGCAAGAAAAAAAAAATATAGGGACACTAATAGTGGATGGTCATAACTATACGTCTGAAAATAAAATTAAGGACAAGATATGACAGAGCTTTAAAATCAAAACATAAAGCCTAAATAAATTTATATAATTGTAAATCTCATACACACTACTTGACAGTAAAATTAATAGAATTTTATTCTATAAGACCGGCTCCTCAAATATATAAGGTTACAAGTGATCATGATAATATAATAATAATAAATCAAATACTCCTGTATTGGTACTCACAATATAAATTTAGATGCCGATAGCTGATTCCTATACGTACACAGGTCAATATAAAAATTATAAGAGCTCAATGTGAATAATCTTTCAATTCAGATAATAATCTTAGTTCAAATGGATAAGTGAATAGTCTCCTAATGGTCACATCACAGTTTCCGGGAAACGATGGAACCTACTATCCACACATACTCTAACTAAGGTTACAATAATAATCAAAAAACCAATTTTTAGTCGCCCAAAAATCAATTTTTTCTCAATTGAGTTGATCCGTATTATACTCATAATATATATAAACATAACATAACTATTTAATTTTACTAATATTTTTACACTGTTGCCGCTGCCAATCGTACATCTTATAAATTAATATTAAGATTAATAAATGATAAAGTATATTAGTGATATTTGCTATAATTAATGCAATTATTGCGCCATTACTTTTAACTAATATACATAATAATATAGATAAATAATTAGTTATATATATAATATATATACATGTACAACTACGTATTATACTCATAATATATATAATATTATTATATATATATTTATATTATAATATTATATATAATTATTAATATATTATTATATATTAGTATATATAAGTATTATACTTAATTAGTTATATATAATATATTATTAATATTATATAATATTTATAATATAATATAATATATATATATATATATATATATTTAATTATATAATAAATTATATATATATATATATATATTAATATATATATCATTAATTAATTAACTATATATATATATTATATACTATATTATCATAATATAATTATATTATTATAATATCATATATATATAAGTATATATATAATATTATAATATATATATTATTAAATAATATATAATATATAGCTATATATTATAATTTAATTATATAATATTATATATATTACCAATTTATATATATAGTATATACTATATTAATAGTAGATCTATTATATATTTTATATATATATATTATATATAAATATAAAGTATTGAGTATATTCACTGTGTATCTAAAATTCCGGTATTTGTATATATTTTAGTATTATCCGTATAATTTTTTGAGTCCACGGTGGCATTGTTTATTCTAGTTTAAACTTAGTTTTTTTAATGAAAAATAAGAGGAAAGTTTGCAAATTAGGTAGCACTGAAGAAAAAAGTGAGAGTTAAAGCATCCTTATATTGACCACGTGGATCTTACTGTTTGATTCTACTTGACTCATTGCATATATATATATATTTATATTAATTATATATATTAATTATTTAATAATATATTATATTATAAATATAATATATATTATATTAATATATATATATTATTTATATATATTATATATTACAAAGAAATTATGTTTTATATTTTAAAGAAAACTGACAAAGAAACATGTCCTCAAATTTTGAAAAATTCTGTAGATTTATTTAAAGAATGTGAATTAAGACATTGGGAAATTATAAACCTTTGGTCAAACATACTTTTGATTCTATTCAAAAGCCTACCACCAACAGCTGCCACAGAGCTTCCCTAAATTATGAGTAATATTCCTTATTAATTCTCTATTAATTATTATTCTATTATGAGTAAATTTATATCATAGCAATATTCCCCATCAATTTATTACCAAAGTATTTAGCTTAAAAGTGATTAAGAACACCTTAAAATTCAATTTTTAATAATTAAGTTCCTTAATTAGGCAAAATAAGAAAAATAACTTACTTAATACCATGCGACCATACAAATTTGTTAACTCTGGTGTCTATTCTGACATCTTGTGTGCCCATTTGTGCCCTGGCAAATTTTCTAATTGCTTTCATTGCCTTAGGTGCTCTTCCCCTTCTTGAAGCGTGTCGTACTTTTTTATGTAAGTGAATAGTATATTCTCTGGTCACTACTTTATCTAAAGTGGA
>JABUQX010117573.1:0-17500 GCA_015478945.1 Trachelipus rathkii | reverse complement strand
TGAGGATAAGGGGAATCTGCTTAGAATAATGAATAGGAATGGTTCTTTCATAACTGATGAAACATGTGAGGAGAGTGTGGAAGGAACACTTCGAAAATCTGTATAACATTGGCAATAATGAGGAGGTGGTGGTGAATGTGTGGGTTTGATGGTGCAAGAAGGAATAGGTATTTTGGGGATGGGGTCATTAGTAAGGAGGTAATGAGTAGTGAGAAAAATGAAGAATGGTAAATCTGCAGGTATAGATGAAATTACTGGTGAAATGATCAAGAATGGAGGCGAGATGATGATTAATTGGATTTGGAAGTTGTGTAACAAACCATTTATGGAGGGTATAGTTCCGAGGAATTGGAGGAGAGCAGCATATAGTACCCTTATATAAAGGTAAGGGAGATAAAGGGAACTGTAGGAATTATAGGGGGAATTAGTTTATTGAGTGTTGTACGGAAGATATAGGCTGGTGTTTTGATCGAATGAGTGCATTGAATGACTAAAGGACTAATTGGTGAAGAACAAGGTGCATTTAGGAGTGGTTGAGGATGTGTGGATCAGATCTTTACATTGAAACAAATGATTGAGAAAATGAGGGAGGAGAAGAATAAATTGTATTTTGGTTTTATGGATTTGCAACAGGCATATGATAGGATTAATAGGGAAGCTCTATGGCAGGTGTTACTGATATATGGTGTTGGTGGTAGGCTTCTGAATGGAATCAAAAGTATGTATGAGGATAGTGAAGCGTGTGTAAGAATAAATGGTGTCAAAAGTGATTGGTTTAATATTAATAGCGGAGTAAGGCAGGGATGTGTCATATCTCCTATTTTATTAAATTTGTATATGGATGGGGTTATGAAAGAATTAGAGGTGGAGGTGGCAGGAGATGGTGTTAGAATGATGGAGAATGGAAGAGAGTGGAGAGGGGGCCCTACCTATTATTTGCGGATGAATTGGTTTTGTGTGGTGAATCTGAAGAGTTTGAAAGCATTGGTAGAGATTTGGCAGGGTGTGTAAAAGGAGGGCTTTGAAAGTAAATGTAGATAAGAGTAAGGTTATGGTTGTGAGCGAGGACAGTCCTCGATGTGAAGTTGTTAGATAGTGAGCAGCTGGAACAGGTGTCCGAGTTTAAATATTTAGGATATATGTTGGATGAAAAGGGAAAGGATGATGCAGAGTGTAGTAGGAAAGTTGTGAATGGCAGGAAGGTGGCTGGTGCAATTAAATCGTTGGTGGATATGAAAGGACTAAGTCTTGAGTGTGCTAGGGTCTTACAAGAGGGTATGTTGTTACCTGTATTAATGTATAGTTGTGAGACTATGGTCTGGAATAAGAGGTATAGATCTAAAGTACAATGTGTTCAGATGGACAATCTTAGGGGCATATTAGGTGCGAGAAGAACTGATAAAATGAGGATTGAACGTATTAGAGAGTTATGTCGTGTGAAGAAAGGGATAAATGAGAGAATAAATGGAAGTACATCGAGATGGTTTGGTCATGTGGAAATAATAGAAGATAGTCAGTTGGTTAAAAGAATGTATAGTGGTGAGTGTGTTGGGAAACGACCAACTGGGAGACCTTAGAAAAGTGGATTGAGTCAGTAAAGGAATGCCTGGAGTAGAGAAATGAGAGTTTGGCTGAGACAAGAAGAAAGGTGCATAATAGGAGTGAATGGCGGGTTTTTGTGAGGGGTTATGGTTGTGCCCCACCTGGGCTAAGGGATGAATCCCACACTGACAAGATGCCATAGTGAGGGTCTGTCACAGTCCCATAGGGTGGATTTTCTGACTGCAACGAGTTCTCACTAATAGGTATAAAGGGGGTGGTAAGGCTGGGCTTTTTCAACTTGTGTCACATTCTTCTACTACTTTCCTGTTTCTGGTGCGTGTCACGCACCTTACCCCTAGTCTTGGGGAAAGAAGGTAGATGATATATATATATATATATATATATATATATATATATATATATATATATATATATATATATATATATATATATATATATATATATATATATATAAACTAGCCATGATTTTGATCAAAGACCAGATGTGACCAGCCAGCGTTCTTCTTGTGTATTATCCCAACTTTCAAATTACCTCCTAAAAAGTTATCATAACACCTTTTCACTAGAAACAAACAAACATACCTACTTAATTGTTTGTTATCATAGAATCTAAAATATAAAAAACTAAGACTCTGCTTCTTCCAGACTGTGCAAGAAAATACTTATGGTCCTAACCTAACCACAGAGTATGTTTAACCAAGCTACCAACATCTACATCTCAAAATGAAAAACTTTTGAATCGCCTGAAAATGCTGATGTTTTTATTTTTACAACACATTTTGTGAAGTAAACTTTGATAATTTAAGATTTAATGATTTATATTTTTTAAACTATGGTTTATGATTAAGAATTTTTTGCTTTATTAATTAACCTAAAAGAATACAACTTTTATAAATCTATTAAATTCTAAAATGAAAAGATATTTACTATTTATCAGATTTTTATGAAATTTATGGTGAATATACAATTGGATGAGTTACCAAACTTCAATAAATATATTAGGTTTATATATACCTCTTTTTAAACAATATCCAAAAGAAAGAAAATCTAAATAAAGCCGTTATCTTTGTCATTTGTGTGTACGCTCGATAAGAAAGGCTTACCCAGTTTTAGCACAAATTTTGTGCATAAAAGATCACGATTTCATATTTTTGTTTACAAACAATTGGAATCAGCTGTTTTGATGGACAACATTGTTTTGGAATAAACAAAAAAATAAATGGTTTATATTACAAATAATTGACCAACTATTGTGATGGAGTTTATCGATTGGGAAGAAATTAGATTTAAAGCTAATTTTATTGAATGAAACATTCATCAAACCAAATGGACCTACCACACTGCCATCTTTAGTTTTTCGTAAGAACGTGCTTAAATTCTGCAAGCACAGGAAATAGCAACCTTACAGAATTAAGGAAATTCCTTACATTTGATGAGCATTTTTCACGATTTTACGCTGTTTGACAAAAACAAATGCAAACTCAAGCATTTCTAACGTTTCATAAGCACAAATGCAAATACAAAAATGTAGATTTATTTAATTTTTTTTTTTGTAATTTGGTTGCAGATTAAGGGCGGCATCACATTACTTTCACTATTCATTCACAATTTTAACAATATATAAGTATATCAATAGAATTTAACAAGTTACACAATTTTTATTTAGACATTTTCCTACATACATTTTACCTCTGGGTACATGATGTTCAATTTGAAACAGGCAGCACAATAATATTCCCAGAGGTCAAATTATTGGGTATATAGAAAAATGTTTAGAAAAGATATACCTCATCCAATTCAGTCTATTCTGAAAGTTTAATAAGAATTGAACTAACAGTAAAAGAAAAAAAATTGAGAGAATTTTCAACTTTGGCAATTTTCACCCATGTTCCAGGTAATGGGGAAAAAAAATCTACATTTTTTATTCTTGGATATGATATATAGGAGCTAAGAAGGCATGAATCTAAAAATTTTATCTACTATCTACTGTAAATGCTAAAAAAAATTCTTTTTTTCGAGGTAGCTACTCTAAAACTGGCAATTCAATTGGGAACAGATGTCAAATGGTTGGGTATACAGAGAAACACACTGAATGAAAGTTTTGTAATATTTAAGAAAGTTTTGTAATATTTAAGAAAAAATTTATGGAAACTGAATGAATTGTAAAAATAATTATAGCAAATTTTGAATTTTGATAATTTTTAGTTTAATGTGATAATGAGCTACCATTTTCTTTTTGTGTGTGTTTCATGAATATTTGTATCATAATAATTGGAATACTTTTATATAGTAAATTACATTGTTTAAAGAAAAAATCTTACATAACTATATAAAAAGTATCACTATTTCTTGCAGCTATATACAAAATTAAAGCTAAATATTTTTATAACTAATAAATATTCAGATTTTTAATTATGGGAAAAAAATGTTCAAATCCTTATAGAAAAATATAACTGACCAGAGGCTAAATATTGAAAATACTCAGGAATAGCTAGAGCTTTTTGAAATGGCAAGATATCTAGCCTGAGCTGAATACTGTTACATCACTAAAAGGATGAAACAGGTTATCTCAAGTGTGTTAAGGAGTTATACATAATTGGGTAAGGGAGTGGTTGAAAGAGAAGACTGTGTAATATTAAGTGGCAATAAAAATCATGGGGGCTAGTGAAGAGTGGGGTCCTCAGGGCCCTTGTGTTGAGTCTACTTCCATTCTTAATCTATATTAATGATCTGGAAATGGAAGTGTTGTTTTTAAGTTTGTTGAAGACAATAAACTTGCCTATCCTGTCAAAAATATTGAGGGATTGTATGAGGGTTCAAAATGATTTAAATAAAACTTCTTGGATAGTATGAAAAGTGGCAAGTGAATTTTTTAACAACAAAAAGTGTTAGGTTTTTCATCTACGTTACTCTAGTATGAATTTCAATAATGAAATGTATGATTGTATGAGGAATGGCTAGAGTAAGTGTGTTGCAGCCAATAATGGCTTTCACCAGATTTACATTATATAATTTTTCTTATTATGAGTGACAATTGTCCAATCATTGACTTTATAATTTAGGTTATATTTTAATTATTGTTTTGTAAATGCAATGGGTTTGAACTGCATTCTTCTTCAAATATTGTAGTCAATCGTATGCATTTTTAGATGATTGTAATTTCATATGATTAGAATGATCTAAAGTCTTTGTATTGGGCAGAAGGGAGGCTAACATCACATGATACTTCATTGTTTGCATTAAGTAAGTTAATTCCCCTTGATACTATTTGTCATTATTTAATTATACACTTTAAATATAAGTGTAATATCTGTTATTATACTTAACAGAATCTTTACTGTGACTGTAATTGAAAGGTGGGAATGGCCCCACCTCTTATGGTTTATGGTAAATTATGACCAAATCACCCTTGGCTACACACAACTATCTCTAAGTATTTAAGTATTAGGTTGTGTACGTGACAGGAGTGGTTGTGTATAGGAAATGTTTCTGGTGTGAATGGTGGCTGGATACACTCTTCAGCCCCACCTTTAACACATCAGACAACAAAGTGGATATAAAAAGATTTGGGTATGATTATCAGTAATAATTTGAAAGTGTCAGGACAGTGTTTAGAAGCCCTGAATAAAGCTAATGAATGTTAGAAATAATAAACCTTAGTGATAATCATACAAGTTAGGTAGTGAGCAGTACTCTCTATAATGGTTGGGCACTTTATCTAAGGAAAGACAGTGCAGGGCACTTTATCTTAGGAAAGACAGTGCATAACAACAAGAATGATTTTTAGATTTAAAAATAAGTTACTGTGGCAGAATGGTTGAGTGATTGTGTTTGAAGATGCATTTCAAATACCTCTTGCAGATCCTACTAGGAGAAACTTCTTAGATAGTTTCCCCTCCTTGAATAAGGAAATGCCTTTCTGTAAAAAGGTATCCCCACAAACCCCTTACAGAACTTTATTATTCTATTCATCAGTTCTACAAGCTTTCACGACCTGGAATGATTCCCATTTTCATTAATATTTTGTCAAATATATGAGCAGTGAAAACACTTGCGTCTCTAACTATAAACTACACCTATGTAAACAAATTTACAATTTACTTAAAACTTTAAACAGCCACAAACACAAAAAATCAAACATTTATGACTTTGTCATTTTGCACATAGAAAAGAAATCAGCACTTAGACTCTTGATCTAAGCTTCTGCATTAGAGTCACTAAGTATAACAAAAGCAAGATAAGTTGCCACTCTCAAGTTAACTGATTTAGAAGATTGTGAAAATCTTTCTATTGGTAACATTAAGGATTCAGTTATAGGGCAATCTTATAAAACCCAGTAACTGGTTTTCTGATTGTTATCCAGCACTTGATTCACATACTGTCAGTTGGGTAGAGTGAATTCCATAAATTGTAAAATTGCTAATGTGCCAGAAGAGCCTGGAGTATTTATTGGCAGATGCATATCTTGAACTTCTATCCAACGCATTGAATATCAGAACAAGACATATCCATTTTTTGTTTATCAGGAGCAGAAAACTTTCAAAATTGTACATGAAGTGAAAAAATGTTCTGACAATTGCAAACCTTTCTTTGTTAACAAGAATTTCCATTCTCAAACTAAAAAACAAAGGCAAATCCAAATTACTGACAGAATAGCACTAATTTTGATGCTATATCAATAACTTTAAAAGCAATTAGTTTTTTTCCTCCAATTCCATGTCTGTCTAATATCATTTTACAAATAGCTATATAATTTGGGGTAACACTGAAGAGGGTGCTGACCACTGGGTTAGCCATACAAAAATTAATATTCTCAATCAGGTCAGTAAAACTGAGTAGGTTCTCATTTATATTAGGTATCTAAAAAATCAAAATTGATGCATAAAACAAACACTTTAGGTAATTTTTTGTTATCAAAGTTTTTCCCATTTCAAAATCTATAATTTGAAAAATTCACTGACCAGAGTTTTTGACAAACCTTAAAAATACACGTCATAGAATGTCAGTCCTGAGCTAATATCAGGTTATATGATGCTAATTCAGAGAATGAAAACATGTGGAAGATGGACTAGTTTCTGGAATATTACCTAGGTTTGGTGGAGGACAGGAATGGGTAGGTAGAACTTTATAAATAAATGAACAGAAATTATTCCATTTTTGGATCCAAGTAAATCTTTGAATAAGGTTCCCTTTTCAAGAGACAAAATTCACCTCAGTCGATAGAGCATCAAGATTCTTAGAGCCAGTCTGGAAATCTATCTGTCAGAACACTAGGCTAAGATTAGGGGTGAAGGTCTTAATCTTGGTACTGGTAGTTGTGGGGATGAGTGTAAATGGTGGTGGTGGGGTTCATGGTGGAATATATAAAAGTTGTTAAAAATTAAAATTAAAATTAAAAAAATTTTGATAATGCACGTTTCCATTAATATCCTTAAGAAATAATAATAATAATAATAATAATAATAATAATAATAATAATAATAGGCCAATTAGATTAGAATCTAGACATTATTTGTATTATTGAAGCATAGGTTAATGAGGCATTTTATGGCGACTTATTTCAGAAATATGAAATAGATGGATATTTATTTCACACATACTAGTGTAGAAGGAATGGTAGAATGTAGCACTTATGTTAAAAACGATAATTCTGTTGAATCTATATAGGTAGATATTACACAAAAACTGTACAGAAGAGGGACATTTTAGAGAACCACCTAGAGTCAATTAGATGTAGAGATGGTGATGGAAATCATCAAAGCATGATGACAAAGAAAAGCCAGTCAAAATGAAAAATTATAATTCTCATGACATCAAGCAGGATTCCGCGACTAGTAGTTTGAGTCAGGTGGTACATGAACCTATAAGACACAGAGCACTTTTGGATTTAGTATTATCAAGCAATGAAAGTATAACGGATAAGGCGAGTTGAGAATTCATTGGGTAGTGATCATAATTATATTTAACTTGAATGTGTTACCTGGGCTCAAATCACTAGTTAATAATGGAGAGATAATCAATTTCAGAAACTGTGATTATAGCAAGTTTTGAGCCATTCTTAACTTAAATGAATGGAATAAAGAGTTTCAAGATCAAAATTTTGTCATATGGGAAGGTTTCAAGCAAA
The DNA here is from genome assembly GCA_015478945.1 of Trachelipus rathkii. NCBI lineage: Eukaryota > Metazoa > Arthropoda > Malacostraca > Isopoda > Trachelipodidae > Trachelipus > Trachelipus rathkii. The sequence continues at coordinate 9,810 of JABUQX010117573.1, read as the reverse complement.
ATATGAATAATATTCAATCTGTATATTTTAAAGAAAGACCCATTAGGGAGATAAAAAAGAAAACCTATCAGTGGAATAGAGATATGAGAAAATAATCAAGTGAAAATTAGCAGTTTTAAATATTCAGGAGTAATAGTATGGAGGTTAAAGTTTGATAATTATAAGTTAGAAATGAATTTAAAGGGAAATGGTTTAATTAACTTTGTAAGGAATAGTAGTAAAAATGTCAGAAATGAACTTAATTGGTTAATAAAGGTAAAGAGAAAGGTGGAAATTAATAGCAAGGACATGAACATAAGCTTAATGGATTTTATAAATTTAAAACAGTTTCATTAATTAAATTTGATGAAAATATACTATCAAATAAGTTATGTTAACATTTTCAATGCTTATTTTGCTTTACTGTTTACTGATTAAAGATTGAATAATAGTTTAGACTGATAGCTCTGGTATGCTTATAATAAATAGGCTTAGAGCTCAAAATTGAGGTTAAAAGAAATTAAATCTTTACTAAACCAATTCACCCAGTACAGCAGCAGGTTCTCCTGATTGTATATATATAAAATCCTATAGAAGGGAGAGTTGTTATAGTAACTTAAATTTCTTTATGTATTTAATGTACAAAAAAGGTCTACCCCAATTATTTTAAGTTTTTTAATCATTTTTATACATTTTAAGTTTATATTTTAAATAAAGTACTTATAATTGATTGAACAGAAACATAATCACCCTAAATTGAATGCAGGTATATTTAATGGCCCCCAAATTAGAACCTTAATGAAGAATATCCAGTTTGAAAAAGTGATGAGTGATATAGAAAAGAAAGCATGGCAAGCAATTAAGTTAGTTGTGAATAACTTTCTTGGAAATCACCAAAGTTCAGAACATGAGTAGGTCTATGTTAATGAACAAATGTTGAGAAGTTTCAAAGCACTAGAAGCATGCATGTCCATAAATATGCATTTTCTACCTACTAAACTACCTGGGATTGATGCATATTTCATCTGTACTGTGCTTTAGCACTACTCAACGACGCTGCCCAGACACCATGTTCTGAACCAGAGCCTGGCAGCAATTGCTGCCCTGTCACTGAAGCTGGATATTCTTCTGGGACTTGAGGGGCCAGTAAATCTGCATTCAATTTAGAGGTGATTGTTTATTCAATCAATATGAAGGCTAACAAAAATGCAAACTTAAAATGTATGTCAAATGATGCCAAAAAATATTTTGCATTAAACTGCAGCAAATTTGAGTTACTACCAACTTCTCACGCTGCTACAATCGGGAGAATCCTGCTACACTGAGGTGAACCAGTTTGGTAAGGGCTAACCTCAGTACTGACTCTGAAGCTATTTATATAAAAGCATACCAAGAAACTATAAGGTCTAGCTAACTGATCGATCTTTTAATCGGTAGGCAGTAAAGAAGCAATAAGCATTGAGAAAATGACCCAACGCAATCTTTTCATCAGGTTGGTAATGAAGGCTGTTTTAGCCCCATGAGGTATCCGCAAGCGCATGTTCTGCTATTCGCCTTTGCCCCATTGACAATTAGTGCATTTCTGACGTTTACCTTCGTAAACCATTTCCCACTGGGCATTCTATCAGGCACCAACCTCCATACCATGCTCTGAATATTGAAACTGCTATTTCACTTGATTATTTTTACTCCTTCTTCACGATAGGTGCACATCTGCAATAATTCTTTTCTTTAAATGCTGCAGGTGCTATTGACCATGTTTTGCTGAAGGCTTCCCCTATGTTTGATCTTGAGCTCTTTATTGTTAGGGTCAGAATGGCTTTCAAAAAGCACTGCCTCTACTTCCATTAACCAACTTGGTATTTGACCCAGGCAGCACCCACATTCGAAGTTGTAATTCTTGCTGTCAACTCTCGTTCATTGCTGTAACTGCTAAATCAAAAGAGGTGCTACGGCTCACCTGACTGCAGCACTAATTTGTCATGAAAAAGTACAGTACTGGCTTTGACTAGCTTTGCTGTCAAATCTCTTTTGATGATTTCCATCGCCACATCTCCCTCTGTGACTTCTAGGCGTGATTCTCCAAGATGATCTGCTCTTCTGTGCATTTTTGTAATATATAATTCGGCACAGGAAGTGTATGCAGTATGAGATTACATTCCTTACGCTATATTAGTGACATAATATCCATCTATTTCTGAGAAATAAACATGCATGCCTCATCAACTTATCTTTCAGTAATACGAAGCTGTGTCTGGATTCACAATCTAACCAGCTATTATTGTATTATTATTACATTATTATTATTGACCATTATTATTATTTGAACCAAAGATTCAACTGTTGCTTATTTAAGAAACACAATATATTCCACCATGAACCCCACCACCACCATTTACACTCATCCCCACAACTACCAGTACCAAGATTAAGACCTTCACCCCTAATCTTAGCCTAGTGTTCTGACAGATAGATTTCCAGACTGGCTCTAAGAATCTTGATGCTCTATCGACTGAGGTGAATTTTGTCTCTTGAAAAGGGAACCTTATTCAAAGATTTACTTGGATCCAAAAATGGAATAATTTCTGTTCATTTATTTATAAAGTTCTACCTACCCATTCCTGTCCTCCACCAAACCTAGGTAATATTCCAGAAACTAGTCCATCTTCCACATGTTTTCATTCTCTGAATTAGCATCATATAACCTGATATTAGCTCAGGACTGACATTCTATGACGTGTATTTTTAAGGTTTGTCAAAAACTCTGGTCAGTGAATTTTTCAAATTATAGATTTTGAAATGGGAAAAACTTTGATAACAAAAAATTACCTAAAGTGTTTGTTTTATGCATCAATTTTGATTTTTTAGATACCTAATATAAATGAGAACCTACTCAGTTTTTAACCTGATTGAAATATTGAGCCCTCTTTGTATATGCTAGCAGTGAGGTGAAACTTTCTTCAGTGTTGCCCCAAATTGGCTATTTTGTAAGAGCCAGTATTGGGCAGACATGAGATGAAGCTTTAAGTTGTGATAACATCAGAACCAGATGTCTGTCGGCGTAGCTAGTTTGCTTTATTTTGTTTGAAGATGGAAATTGGGCAACAGAAAGGTTGCAATTGGCTCCGGTATTTTCACTTCGCTGAGTTTTCACCTGATAAAAAGTGTCTTGTTCTATTCAACATCTTCAGGCATCTGTCAGTATTTGTGCTATTTGGTATGGTTTCTTTTGTTTGTATACAGTCAGTGCAGATCAGCTGGCTCCAGAAAACCAGTTGCAGGACCTGCAGCTAGTCACCCAATGTTACCAGTAGAAGAACACGGTAGATGGCGCATCTTGGTGACCATGCAAGCCTCCCAGAGTCTAGATGCTGTTTCTTTACATGCAAATATTTAAAGTCGCACTCGAGTTTTTTGTGTTTGTAACTGTTTAAAGTTTAGTAAGTGTAATTTGTTTACATAGGTGTGGTATAGTTAGAGAGGGCGCGAAGTGTTTTCACTGCTCTATATTTGACAAAATAAGTAATGAATCGTCCAGTGTACTGATAGGAGTAATAAAGGATGCTAATAGCTGTGAAGTTTACCTTTTACGAAGGCGACTCTGGGAGGAAACATCTGAAATTTCTTCTCTGCAGAGTGAAATCTTCAACACGATCGCCAGCCATACAAAATAACATTTTAAATCTAAAAATCATTCTATTGACGCTCACTATTTCAGTAACCCTGCATATTCTTTCACAGATAGTGCTTAACCATTATGAAGATGCGCCTTTAACTTGTATGATCATCGCCAAGGTACATTACGGCGGCATTCATGTGTTTGCACGAAGTATTACTATGTCTTACCCCAAATCTTTTATATCACTTTGACCCATTCTGATGTGTCCAAGGTGAGGGCAGTGCTCATACCTGTCTTCTACCACTGGCTCACATTTTTACAAGCTAATGCAGAGACAGTTGTGTGGCAACCAGCGATATTACAAATGGCTCTGGAAGGCTAATTCCACTACTATTACAGTATCTGTACTTATTAAGTATAATAGCTGGGTAAAGTGTACTGGTGAAACAATGACCAAATAGTATCAGAGGAATTAACACCACTATGCAAGCAATGAAGTATCATGTGATGTTAGCTACGCCCAACATAAAAAACTTTAGATCGATATGAAGTACGTCATCCCCAAGAAGCGTTTAACATTGTCATTGCGTACAAAAACAACAGCAATGCCAACTATGCAAAAAGTCAATGATTGGACGGTATTCGCCGCAAGAAAAACCCATATCGGCTCTGGTGGCGGTAACGCAGCTGCTCTAACCATTCCTCGCTACTGGCATTTCGTGTGAGGCTTCGCTGCTAAACCCAGCATTGGGTATTCGCACCAGAAGTTTTATTTGTCATTTGAGCCCTCGCTGGCCCTCAATACGACGAGACTCAGGCTTGAGTTTGTGTCTTCAACAGCAAAGCTGGCACTCCATTCCAGATCGCCCGGCCTGGGACTCAGCGCAATTGCCGCTTAACCGGCTGCAGTCTGCTATTTCGCCGCTCCGCGCGCTGTAACCTTGGCGCTGAAGGCGGCACTGTTTCGTGCACGGTGATGGCGGCTGGTATCTTGCCGACAAAGCCACGAGCATTACTGATATTTGGCTTCTGGTCGGTTATCACTACAGGGCTTGATTTTTCCCATAGTAAAATCTGAATATTGTGGTTATAAGCGTTTGGCTTTAATTTGTATAACTACAAAGAATGCACATGGTTATAATGAATTTTTCTTTAAGCTATGTGACTATATAAGCTGTTCAATGTACAAATGAAGGCACACTGAAAATGGCAGCGTTAAATATCAGGAAATTTGCTATAATGCATTCGGTTTCCAGCAAATATTTGAAACGTAAATATTGCAAACTTTCATTCATTGTTTCTCTGCCCAACCGTTGTTTATATTTGAATTATTGCCAGCTTACCGGCACAGCACGACGTGAATGGTAGTAAAAATTTTAGATTCATGCACTAACTGCTTTCCCTATATATCATATCCAGAAATAAAAAATGAATTTTTCCCCATTACCACAGGGCATGGAACCCAGAGTTGAGGCCTAACTCAGTTCCACTGGCACTGTTCAATTCTTGTCAAGCTTTCACAAGGAGTAGATGAGTGCATGGCCTCACTTTAATGGTGACCTCTGGGGTGGCTTGTGCTGCCTATTCCAAATTGGCATCGTAACCGGGGCGTACGTGAGTAACAAACAAAATTGTATGCTTTGGTAAATTCTGCAGCCCGATATTTCATTGTTAAGAGGCAATGATGACAGAAAAGCTGAGACTTCACACATCAACAAACTAAATGGAAGCGCTCTACATTTTGTATTTGCGACTTGTGTATGGCGTTAAGCGCTGATTGCATTGTTTGTCGGCAATAATTAATAACGTCAAATGGCAGGAATTTCTGAGTGCTGTAAGGTTGCTATTTGACAGCTGCAGAAGGTAAGCATGCTACCGAAAAAGATTAATTCCAGTTTGAACTTGCTGATAATGTTTCATTCAACAAAAGTAACGTGTTTCTATGTTAAACTCAAATACTGCTCAATTGATCCAGTGACCCCAGCGTATAAACAACTATTTTTGTTTACATTAATCCCATCACTTTGATTCAATTGTTTCAGCAAATATGAAATCATGATATCTTTATGCAAAGTGACCTTCGGCAGTGAAGCCTAACACTCGGCCTAAGTGTTAACGGCTTTATTTCTTTCTTTTGAATGACAAAAAAAAAGGAAAGGTATATGCAAACCTATTGTGAAGTTGCTCGCGCTCAATTCACCATAGAAAGCCGCAAGCCTCTGATATGTAAATATCTTTCATTTTAGGTATGGGCCCCGCAAAGTTATATTCTTTAGGTAACAAACAAATATTAATGAAGCCATAGTTTAAAAAATATAAATCGTAAATCTTAAATTATCAAAGTTTCTGAAAAATGTGTTGGCAAAAAAACATCAGCTTTCATCAAGTTCACGGGCCTGGCCAGATGGTTGGTAGCTTTATTCTTGTGGTAGGTTAGGGCCATATGGCCCTGCTTGCACAGTCTGGTAGTGTGCTGGATTTTGCTGATTTACCTGCGATAACAAACACCAGTAGCTCAGGCATATGTTTGTTTGTTGATCTTTGGAGGTAATTTGAAAGTTGGGGATGGCTTACAAGAACGCTGGCTGGTCACATCTGGTCTTTGTCAAAATCATGGCTTCAGACATATATAATATCATAGCATAATATAGCAACCTTAATACTGTATGTATATAACAGCATAGTAATATATATATGGTAGCCAGCAGCATATATATATATATATATCATCTACATAACACAGGACTGGGACAGGTGCGTGAGCACCATCTAAGCTGAGAAAGTAATGAAAATGTGACCTGAGATGAAAAGCTATTTATTGGTGAGGCTCGTTAAATCTATGGGACTGTATTTGGGCTGGCAGCTCTCGGTGTGGACCCGCCCGCCCAGCAGGTGAGGCTGGCCGCCCGGCCCCTGCTGCCGCCGGCCACCTGCACCACTGCTCCCATCCTCGGTAAACGCGTGTCGCGAAAGGCTTCCCCCCTCAAGGTGCTCCCAGACCGGTCTCTAACACACTCACGACTAGCAGCCAGCTGACAGCTGGCCAGTGGCTTCCATGACAGACCACCGATGTACCATTTATTCTCTCATTTATCCCCTTTCTTCACACGACAGCTCTCACAGCCTGCGTTCAATCATTTGCGTTCTTCTGCACCTCTTGCGACTTCTCCCATCATTACGTGTGCACCCAGATCCGCTGCCAGCAATGCAGGCCGCAGTCTGCTGCCGTAATACCGAGCCTGCGGATGGACTTGCGCAGTCGCCGCCAGCTCACCAGCACGGCTGCCAGCCTCCTGCCATTCACACTCTACACTGCCTCTCCTTTCCACTGCATCAGCATATATCCCAGAAACTGGACGCCTGTTCAGCGCTCACCTTTAACAACTCGCATCGAGGACGCCACCATCACGGCTACTAACCTGTATCATTTTACTGAAAGCCTCACACCCTGTAGGCATCTCTGCCAATCTTTCGAAGCTCCAGCTGCGCAAGAGCTCAGCGATCATATAGCATTCTCCATCATTCTAACACCATCTCCTGCCGCCTTTCGTAACCCCATCCATGCTCTAAACCCCAGCAAAACAGAGATATGTTTGTACTGCCTCAGCTTGTGTGGTAAACCAATCGCACGACATTATTCTTACGCGCTATATCTTCATACGCTGCACGATTCCCATTCTTTCATATATCGGCGCACCCAGCATCTTGCTGTTACGGCTCCGCCAAAACGAAGCTGGCCCCATTCTTCTCCTCATTTTCTCATTTATTTTGTGTATCTGGTCCCACACGTCTTTCCTCCCTAAATGCGCTGTTTGGCTTCGCGAGCCAGTGCTCGCTTGGTCATTCGGCACGCTCGTTAGATCAAAAAGCTCCAGCCTCTTTCATTACCTTTACCAATAAACCATTTGTAATTTCACACGATTCCACCTCCTTACACTCAAGGGGGTGCACGCTGCTGCTGCTCACTATTCCTACGAGAGACTACCTCGTGGTTTTGTTACACAGCACCCAGGCATCAATTAATCATCTGCCGCCTCCATTCTTGATCGCTGCCGTGTAATTTCATCTAACCTCATCCAGATTTTGTGCTAGCTTTTCCGCTACTCGACCTCGCCGCCAGCGACTTCATCCGAAGCTACTAACGCGCCATCAAACCCACACATTCACCACCACCTCCTCAACCGCCGCATCATGCCGATTTTAAGTCTTCCTTTTTCCACTATCCTCGCATGTTTCATCGGTATGAAAAGAACCGTCCCGACCATTGCATTTACCAAGCGATTTACACCCATCCTCATTCTTGGCAACTTTAAACTCACTTCAGAGAGCTTCTCTTCTTATTGAAAAGTCCCCATTCATCATTTACTTCCAAACTGTTTTATTACAACTCCATTTTCTCTACATATGCCTGCTGTACTTTGCTTTCACTATTATATATTCAAACGCTTTTATTTCGTCACTAACTGGCTGGCTGGCCATGCTTTTTCGCTTTGGCAGCTTGCGCTCGCCTCTTTATTCCGCCGCTTTCCTGTTGCTGAATACCACCTTCCTACTACTTGCATCCGCATGCTTTGATCCTTTTGCGCTACTCACAAAAATTGTTCTTTGTTCGGTTTCAGCTTATTCACATTCAACTTTTGAACCCACTGCCGAAGCCATACCTGCTATATATGTATATATGTATATGTAGCATAGCCAATAGCAATAGCCCAACCAATAACAATAACTGTAGTAACCAACAACCAGCAACATGTAGCTAATATGCCTTAGCAATAATAACCTTAACCTTACTCTGTATAACATATATGCTAACTTAATAATAACATATATGTATATATGCACCATGCAACAACATAATAACAACCTTAGCTAGCATAATAATATCATACAACATATATATAATTTTTTTAACTAACGTACCCCTAAGATTGTCCGTCTGAACACGTTGTAGATCATACCTCTTATTTCAGACCATAATCTCACTACTATACATTAACACAGGTAACAACATACTCTCATGCAGGACTCTTAGCGCACTCAAAACCTCAGTCCCTTACATTCTGCTTGATTTAATTGCAGAAGCGCACAGCGCTTCCTGCCATTCACCTTTTTCTACTACACTCTGCATCATCAGTTCCCCTTTTCATCCAACATATATCCTAAATATTTAAACTCTTGACACTTGTTCAACTGCTCACTATCAACATAACTTCCACCAAGGACTATCTCATGCAACCACAACCTTACTCTTATATATTTACTTTCAAACCCCCTTCTTTACACTGGCAAATCTCTACCAATCCTCTCAAACTCTGCTTCAGATTCACCACACAAAGCAAATCATCACATATAATAGGTAGGGCACCCCCCTCCACTCCTCCATTCTCATCATTCTAACACCGACACTTACTAGAGTTCTGTCTTTTCTCATATTTTTTCCAATTTGGATTTCTAGTTATTCTCTGAAGATTTACTTCATGACAGACAACATTCATAATGTAATTCCTATTCTTGTATATTTGGGACCATTAATTATTACATTGATTATCGTTTTATTTTAACTTTACAATATTAATTTTTTGTTTACTGAAATTGATCTAGTTATTTAATACAGTTCTTCCTTCCAGCTATTTCTGATTGTATCTTGTTCACATTTTATTTATATTATTTTAAATATGTAATGAAACTTAATATATTAAATTGGGGGTTTACGGGATGAGGATTCGCATTCCTTTGCTTTTGTGATACTTACTACTACTATATATATTTTTATATCTCATATTTTACATATACTATTACTATATTATTATTGTCTATAATATTACACTGTTGTTGTATGCATTGTATTTTATGAATGAAAGATAAGAATGTGTTGATCATTAGTATTAATGTGTAATATGACTATATATATTTGTGTGTGTTACATTCTATTCATTCTTTCTATCTTTCTTTATTTATTTTCTTAAACATTTACATTCTATTTGTTATTTGTTTATATTTTACATTAACTTATTATTATTTAGTTAGCTTCTATGTTTGTTATACGTCATTTCTATATTTCATGTGTTTATTATTATTATTAAGTATGTTAATATTTTATTTTATGTTTAAAACTATCATTATTAGAATTAGAATTAGTAAGAATAAGTTGGTATTATGTTATTGTTATTATTATTAATGATATTGTTGTTAGATATAACTTACCTTACTTA
>JABUQX010117572.1:0-19716 GCA_015478945.1 Trachelipus rathkii | reverse complement strand
ATTATATATCGTCGGATTATGCAATGGGTTCCGGATAACTTAGATATGTTCCCCCTTCAACATCTCGACGTTTAGGTTGTATATAAGGTAAAAAAACGCAGTTGATTCAAAATTATTTCCCTGTATACCAAATCAAAGTCAAAAGTGGTTTAAACCCAGTTTCAAAATAACAATTAATTAAAAGCAAAGTTCCAAATGTTATATTTCGGCAGAACCAAAAAAAAAAAAAACTGTTTTAAAATACCAGATAAAAACAAAAAAATATGTAGTGTAGAATATAGAGAAGTATGCAACTTCAAAATATAATAAGTCTTTACAAAACATTATTATTATAGATAAATTAGTTTTTTACTTTAGTGGTATCTTTATTTACATTAAATTTTTTATTTTTAACAATGAATCTTCAACAATACAATATTCTTATCGGAGAGAGGAAAAAAAAATTTTTTTATTTCAGAATATTTCAATAAATAATTTAAGGAATATTTGGAAATTAATATTTTTCAGTATTATATTTCTTTAATAATTGAAAACAATTATATAAAATATATTATAATTACATTTTATTCTATCAATTAATTATAAAACAGGTATTTACTTCTTTTTCTCGATCTGACAAAGCTTTTAATATTACTAATCTATATTATTTTTATTATTATTATATTATTATTATTTTTATTATTATTTTATTAGTATATTATTATATTAGTATTATTATTATTCATTATTATTATTATATTATTTTATTATATATTATTATTATTATTATTTATCATATTTTATATATTATTATTTTTTCTATTATTATAGTCTTTTTATTTTTTATTATCAATATTTTATTCTTATTTTATATTTATATTATATTATTATTACTATTGACATCACTGACAATATTGTTGGTATGATCAATGAACATGTATTATTATTTTTCTAAAAACAAAAACGAACATTGTCCATTGCCTGTCCGTCAAATTAATCATAATATGGCAGAATTATAATTGTTTTTTCATTAATAATTCCATTATGTAAATAATCGTTAATTAAGACACTTTTTATTAAATTATTATAATAATTAAAATGTCAATAAAATTTACCTTTGTTTCAGCCGACGTAACCAGAATATTCCGGAGTATCACCTGTGTTACATTTTGAGCTGTATTGGTTCTTTTTCCCTGCTCTTTTAATATTTTTATATTTTAAAAAAAAAACATAAAAATGGAATAAAATATTTAAAATTTAAAAATAAAATACTATAAAAAAATTCAAGGAATAAATATCTATTATATATTTATATATATATATTATATATATATATTATATAAATAATATTATTAGAATATATATATATTATATATATATATATATTATATTATATATAATATAAATATTATATATATATATATTACTATATATACATATTATATATATATAGGATTTACTAATCGAGGACACACACACAACACACAAAATATATATATTATATATATATATATTATAATATATATTATAATATATATATATATATATATATATATTATATTATATATATAAAACTAAATTTAAGTTTCTTCAATGCAATGGCATCCACATACATTCTATCAAGTTTTTCCCCAATGTTAAGTAACTTTAATACATTTTTTGAACTCTTTCATGATCGTCTGCTATATGAATGTTCTATTTTTCAAATGACTAGCGACATATTCCACCCACAGCTTGTTGCTTCCCTGCCCTTAGTTCCAACTAGTCCAACGATTCTGAGATTAAGCCCTTTATAAAAACTATAGCCCTGCCAAGCGCTGTAAGATTCTTTCCCGCTTCCACAGTCTCGTCTCTTTGACTGCAATGCTCGTTCTGCTCTCTCTCTGGGGAGAGTATACTTAAAAAGAGGAGGAGGTTTTAGGGGGATGCAGAGAAGAGAATGAATTCTCCCTTCAGATTTTGTTAAAATGCGGATGCGGTGTTCTCATGGGGACTGTTTCCTTTGGGGCTCTTTGCGGGGATTCGTGATTAACGGAAAGTCATATAATATGTTTTCTGCTGTTTGGTCGGGGAAAGGCGCAAAGCTAAGCTTTGAGAAAGAAGCATTAACGTGTATGATTAAATTGGGATTTAACATACAAAGTCGTTGAGATATCGATGAGAGAGGGTTTGCGCAAATCGAGATATCAGAAGACCCTAATCAAGAGTGAGGATTTTAAGGGGTGGCTAGACTAGACATGGAAAAGAATAAAATTTTAGTCGTTGTATTTCATAATATTCTAACTAGTAGTGCAACATGATAATCTCCACCACTCCGGGGAAAGATAAGCCAGGAGATGCGTTCCATAAACTGCACGCATTCGATTAGATAGTTTTCCTGTCTCTCTCACAAATATTGCAGTATTGTATCAGATGTCTTATGCAGAGAGTAATGTAGATATAATCATGAAATATTAGAAATGGGATATTTGTGTTGTGAAACTGCTCCGAAAGTACACAACTGTGTTAAAGTTTTTAGGTTTTTATTCATTTTTAAAATTTTAATTCTGAATCGCTTAAGTAAACTTGATAATATAATTTAATAAATTTACTGGTTTTTAATTTTTTAAAATGTTGTGCATGGGTTATTGTGTTAACATCTATAATTTACGAATAATGGAGATGGTTTAAGGAATGTTATTGAAGTAATATAATCTTATTTGGGTGCTTTCTGCACTCTCGTAATATCCAAAGATCATGCTATAATGTGATTGTTAGTTAGTCCAATTAGAATCAGTTTTGTCTGTCTCAATGTTAAGCCACTTTCTGGCATTCAAAGTGAAGTAGTTCTGTGTTCTAAGCATATAGAATATGATTTTAGTTACTCTTAATATCATCTCAAATGAGTCTACATGATCTTAGTTACGAGACAAAGTAGGAGTCTTTCTCAAGGATTTTTTTTTCACACTCATTTCATTGTCATTAATACAGAATTGCGAATCAGTATAGCGATGTGGTTGTTTATTTTACTTTAAATTTTAGAACAGAAAGTATCTAGACAATTTATAAGACTTAATTTCGCTAAATATACGTTATTAAGTGAATTTAGTCAGTATATAACACAAGATGAAATGCACATAGCCTTCTGCCAAGCCATAAGCTGTGAAAGTTAACGTTGAAGTTGTTTTTTGTGAAGAGTGGAACTTGATCCATTTTGAATAGATTAAAGTGAAGCAATAAAGCCCAATATAGTGTTTGGGTTAAGGAGAAATCAATATGCTCTGGGATTTTCTTATTTGTAGGCTAATTAGGTTATTGTTAAGCCATTTAACAATATTCTTGGTAAACAATAGGAATACAAGAGCATTAAGTTAGAATGACAGCAACAGCACTCTCTTAATTATTGTATATGTTTGCTCTGGATGTAAATGGATTCTGTTTAAACATATTTCTGTTTATATAAAGTTATGTTAGTAAGAAATTACATCCAGCATCTTAAAATTAATTAGGTGAGATTCCCTGAAAATCACTTCTGCTCCTATAGTCACGAAATGGGGTTTTATTGTTTTCTCTGGGTATCTAGACGAGTTATCAGTATTTGCATCTAGTCTCTAGAGCTTATCTTGTAGTACGATGTCATTTAGTATAAAAAAAAATAACTCGTTATACTTTCTGATTTTCATCGGTACTTTTGTTCTTTTTGTTTATAATGAATTTGAATAAAAAATATGAAATGGGTTAAGCAATGTTGGAGTTGTCGTGGATTGGCTGTAATGGGTCCATATTCGTTTTATAAATAGATTTTGACTCGTAACAATAACGAACCGCGCACTTTTATATTAATATTCGTTCATATTCCAAATTAAATATTGTTATTAGAATTAATTGTGTAAATTCGCTTGTTGTCACAACGCTTATGTAATGTATTTTTTAACGTTAACATAAAAATATTTAGTCTAAAGAAGGTTCGCCTTCTATTCGATTACGGAGCACAGTTTCAGACCAATGTGTTGTAATTTCATTTAACAATGCATTGTTAATATCTACTTTTTAGGACTAGCAAACCCGCGTTAATTAATCATGAAGTGCAGGTGTTGTATTATTGCCAGGCGCTAGTAGTATCAGCCTCAAGTTTTTGTAATATATTATGGTTTACTACCAAATGTTTTAATGTATGACTGGGACCATCTAGAGTCCAAAGTACAATCAAGAGAATTACTACTTAATCCATTTTAAAGGATTGATTTCTTATATTAAGCTTTCTCTAGAACGCGGGATTGCTAATTCTAGAAGTTATAATTTATTTTAAGCAATATTTTTTTTACTGATAAATACCCTGTGGTGTTTATGTGATATATCTCTATTCATTTGAGAAGATCTTTTATATAGAAAAAGGCTATCTATTTACCTAAAATACGCTAAACATTTGTAGTACCTCTTCCTCCATATCCTTTAATTTCATTTTACTTTTTTTCTGTTCTGTATAATGTTTTTTACGAAACCCATTAGTTCTTAATGCTTACATTCCTATTGGTTCTTTACTTTTTCGCTTGTTCCTTCTGGGTAACTTAATTGTTTTGGCAAGAACCTCTTTTTAAGTTATAAAATTATGGAGGTCTAATACTATTTAGATATGGCAACAAATAACTTCTTATATGACATAAAATTAATTATAACAGACAAAAAGAAAAAAAGAATTTATATATAAAATTATATGTAATATATAATTTTTTCTCATAATTTTAAATTGCAAAAATTTTTCTTGCCATTCTTCAGCTAGTAAATCTTTTCACTCCAACATCCATAAACTGTCCGTTAAAATTTAAAAGATTAACAAAAAAAAAAAAATAATATACTTATGAAAAATAAATATGTCTAGAGTGTGTATAAGGTAATTTAACTGAAATATAAAATTTTAGAAGGCTGGATTCGTAATATTAATTTATACCAAATCCATACTTTCTGTTTTGCAGCGTTAGCTTTATATATAGGAGCATATTCGTTTTGAATGCTACTCTTATTTAGAAATTGAAACGTGCTAATGTTCTTGATTTAACAAAGACAATAGATTCAAAGTAAAAAACTATATTTGGTAGGCCAACAGATATATAGAGAATATATACATCATTAAAATTTGGTATATTGTTTGTGCACTGTGAAGTTACATCTTGTACAATATAAAACATAATGCTAAAAAATGATTTGTAATATTTTTACGAAAGGTTTATGGCACTCAAATACTGTCAGTAATGACGCTGTGTGGAAAGGTGGAGGTAGGCCTAATTTTTTTATTAAATGTTAATATAAGATGTTTTGAAATAACACTCCTAAAAAATCTTATAATAAGAATCTATGAAACAACTTTGTTTATAGAGAACACTTTTTTCATTACGTTACTCGTATTAAATGACTGGATGCGAATCTTTAGCACTGTTTTTGAATAGTGGTAGCGGAATGACTGATATAGATGTATAGAGTTAAAAGAAGGGGAAATTTGCAACATGGGGAAGCGAAGTTAATTTAATGTCAGTCAACAAAGCCACCAAGATAACTTTTCTTTGTAACAAAATTCGAAGATTTTCTTTTTGGCTTTTTTAAATAGTTTTTGAGTAGCTTTCTTGAGAGTAATTCTTGATAAACATTAAACCATACAAGTTGTTCTCTGGAATCTCCTTTGTGTAATGTCAAACACACGAGCGTATTCTCAATCGTTTTTAATTTTATACGAACACTTCCATTTTAATCTAATTATATCTAATTATATATTTTAGGTTATCATATGATATTTCTGATCAATGATGAAATAATGGTCTGGAACTTATAATTAAAAGTAGTAATTCCTGACACTCATGTGATGAAAACTTGCAGTTTCCTTTCTTCCATTTTTTAGATTATATTTATTATAATCATATATTAAAGCAAATCATTTTACTAACGATAATTTAACATTTTTTTTAAATTATTTATATTTTCTTTTTAGATTTATTTTTCATAACTCTTTAAAATAAACAAAAAAAATAAAAAAAATTTAAAAAAAATCTTACAATTAACAATAGAAGTTTCCAAAAAAAAACGTTTTTCGATTTTTTTTTTAACGAGATATTAGCACTCAAATTCTTATGTAGCTCTTACCCAATATTTTTTATTCTAACCGGATGAAGGGAAGTCAAGGGGTAAAAGAAAAAAAAAATTCCAGGTTTCATTTTTTTAAAGGCGTTGTCAAAATTTTCCTATAATAATAGAAAAATAACCTCTATTTAAGCATAAAATAAGAATAGCGCAAACGACAGAGGTGGCTTCTCACACTACTACACTTAAACAATATTTAATATAAAAATACAGGAATGGTAAAGTTGGTTTACCGCTAAAAAATGTAAATTACAACTAATCTCAATGAAGTATACATAAAAAAAAACTAACATTAAAGTGCTATAATAATAAAAGATAATATAATAAGAAATTGATAAAATGTGTTCAGGTAATAATTTATTATATATATATATAATATTTCATGTAATAAGCATAAAATGATAAATAATATGAATAAATATAATAAAAGCTATTTAAATCTAAGGTAAATATAAAAGTGTAATCCAAATAATAATAAAGAATTATACTATTTAATTTATCACACATTCAAATAACGCCAAGAAATTTTAACTAATATGAGGTTATTTATTGATCAAGAATCTCGCTATATACCAAAATGTGGTATTGTTCTATATTTGAATTTCTAAATAGAAATTGTTATGGAAATTATTTATTTATTAATTTGATAGTTATATATTGTATATTTCAACATAATCGGTATCTGTACTATTAATCTCCTCTATATAATAATAAGTATTTCATATAGATTATTTAAATTATAATAATTTAAACTATTGAATTCTAGTACTGTCACAAATAAAATTCTTATATATCTATAATTCAAGGTGTTCTTGGGTCAAAATTAGTTGGTGACCGTATCTACCGTCAAGACATAAGTATTTTTTATCATTTATAGGTCCAAGTTGAATTATATAAAGCTGTTAGTATATTCGTATGAGAATTTCTAGAGGGACTTCTGTGTCATCATAGTATTTTGACGAACATAGAAGGTTTGATTTGCTATCAAAGTGTTATCAAAATTTTATTTACAATAAAATCTAAATAAAGACAATTTTGACAATTCAACAAATGTGAAATTCCTCTCTATCATATGTATTTTCTTTGATTTCTTCTTTATCGCTTAATCAAGGTCAAAATTCCAGTTTACGTAAATTTGAGATTTAATATTAAACTATTAAGCAACGATTCGAGTTCGGAGGGATAGAGGAAAGGAATGAACGTGTTTTGATCTAATTCGGTATATCGTTTACTCACAAAGAAAACGCCCTTCACATGTTTGTGATGGTTAATCAATTAATTGTTGTATTTAGCACCGAATAATTTTGTGTTGTTTTTTCAAAGACCCAATTTTCACAGTGTTCTTTCGTAGTTACACGTATGGTTTGTTATATACTTAATAAAAATCTAAAATATAGGTTATTCATAGAAAACAAACACTTTTACATTATATGTGTTTTTGTGTAACTGTGAAAATTTCTCTGCAAAATCACCTAGTCTTACTAAATTTACGAAGATAGATCGATTCACCTGTTCCGCATTTCTCTCTACATTATTCAAGAAAGGGAGAGAGTGACGTTTGTAATAAATTATAAAAATAAATGTTGTTTTAAAATTTTTGTTATTTTTTCAGTTATAATCTTATAGAGCTTTGACATGTTTGAACATTTATACGAATAATCTTTAAAGAAAATTACTGGAGCAAGATGACAAAATATTTCGGAGTGAGAAGAGCATTAAGTTATGCTTAGTAAGTTGAAGATCTCACCTTTTCGGGAGACTAATGGGAATTACTCAATTCTTCTCCAATAACCTCGTTGGTGTCACAAAAATTCTGATTTTTTGCTATTCTGACTATATAATCGTTCAGATATCATGTTTACAGTTACTTCTTCCAATATTTCTTTGTTTCTTATTATATTTTTTCTTAAATCCTATTCCAGTCTTTTTTTCTACTATATCCCAGTGTGTTTTTAAATCGCTCAAAAGGTCTATATTTAACAATTTTTATATATTAAATTTAGCAGATTATACATAGAGGTGTACACTATAGGAAAGTTCATATGAAAAGTGAGAAGACTTACAAGATATTTATATACTCAAAAATAATACTTCTTTCTTACTTCTCACGACCGCACGCTGTTTCACGATTCGTCTTCCATGACCCAGACATGCACAATGGGTAGAAATTAAAATTTTACTATATTTTATTATTATATAAGGACTAAATGAATAGACTATATGCTAGGATTTATAATTATTTTTGCTTATATATGGAATACTTATCAATTTTCTGTCCTTTTTGTTAGGATGCATACAGAGGAATATATATATATTCAAAGTCTTCTTTCTCACTATGAGAAAATTTATTTGATATATATTATTTATTATACTGATTTATTGTCCTGGTTTTATTTGGTAATTATCTAATCATATAATGAAATAAATTTATCTTTTTTAGTTTTTTCGTGAAACCATTAGTGCTTAATATAAGGTGCAAATATTCCGATCCTTCAAAATTAATTAATGGTGTGATTAACTTTTCCAAGATGAGCGAAATCCCTCTAATAGCAAAGTGCTAATTACGTTTCACGGGTTATAAGGATATATAATGAGAATATAAGGATAGAACTATGCTAATGTATAGACGTCCTTTTCAATTAGTAGTCACTATTAATTTATTATTTTTAGTGATAAAAGTTTGCTTTTAATAATTCAATCTTTTATATATAATCGTATTTTTTTAGTGTATTATTATTATTATTTTTAGACTATTACTCTCAAATATAATATATAAAGTTTTTATAACTGTTTAGTTTTATCTTAGCCCTCCACCCACCCTCCCTTCAATCAATTGTTGGTTATATGCTTTTATCATTTCATATATTCTTGTTTTGGGTAAAATTCTAACTGTTTCTGTTTATATATAAAGCTAATCCTATTTTAAGGTGAGATTTAAAGATTTTTGGTTGCCACAGTAACTTATTCGATTATGATTAAATTTCTATTTAAGTTCAATCAATCCCAAAAACGATTAAATTGAAATTTGAGACACGATTCTAATTTCCAGTACGCCACAGATTGTTAATTTATTTACTAATTATGTACTTGAATACAAAGGATGACAAGTTGTGTGTGTGTGTGTTGTTATTCTCTTTAATGTTTCGCTTTTAATAGTCCTAAAAATGTATTAATATATTTAATATGAAAATTTCTAACTTTGATTTTAGCTAGGTTCGTTGTAAAATATTGTGTTGGTGTTCTAACTTCTAAGTATAAAATATATATCTAATATTATTATATAAAAATATAACAAGATAATTTTTCTTAAACGTGTTTCTGCGAATATAATATAAAGGAGTCAACTTCATTATCGTTGTATATTTTTATTATATTTCTGATAAAGAAGAAAACAATTAATTGTATAATTAATGTAATTGTATAATTCATTCTTTCACCTAGTCACTAGGCTTTCTTCCCTTATCATGGGTTTAAGCGATATATATTTATCACTCTGTAACATCGTTGGATTATGTAATAAACTCTTATATATATTGTGTTGTTTTTTAGATATTTTCCAGGTTTTTTCATTTCTGAATGATGATAAGAGCATATAAACATATAGTTATGAAACAAATATGTTTCTCATATGCTGTTGAGTTTCTTATAGTATATATTGGTATACTCGTGTTAACTCTTCGAAGATGGCTCGACTATGTCCCTCTTTCTCGTCGTGTTTTTCTGACGGTTTCTTACGCAATATCTAGTTTTCTATTTGTTGTGCTAATAATAAGTCTATCTATAAATTCCTATAGTTTATACGAGAGGAAGAAGGCATCTTCCACAGGAAAAATTTAAAAATTCATTTATAGGAATGTTTATAATTTGTTTCTTGTTATTTTATACTATAATAAGTTTATTTATAAAATAATATTTGAGGATTTGTATCATTGAATCTTTGTTCATATATAATTATATATTATAATTATATTTATATATATATATATATATATATATTACATATATATATATTATAATTATTATTATATATATATATATATATATATATATTATATATATATATGGTATAATCTGAGTATCTCTGCTTGCCCTTCTCTATCCTTCACATGCTAGAATAATCGGGTATCTTGAAAGCTCAACCCTTTATGCTAATGCAATTTACTAATCCAAAGTCTCAAAGTTTTTCTCCCCTTTCAGGATAGATTATCGGACAACCTAAGAGCTGTCAATTTTCCTCGCCCTTTCAGGTTAAAGCAATCAGAATATTTCAAAGCTCTCAATTCTCTTCTACATTTCTTTTTAGATCAGGAAAGAAATATATTTAATTTTATTTATGA
The DNA here is from genome assembly GCA_015478945.1 of Trachelipus rathkii. NCBI lineage: Eukaryota > Metazoa > Arthropoda > Malacostraca > Isopoda > Trachelipodidae > Trachelipus > Trachelipus rathkii. The sequence goes on along the minus strand of JABUQX010117572.1, from coordinate 9,292 downwards.
AATAAATGTTAGTGCTGGTTAGGCAACGTTAGTTTTTTTTATCGAAATAACTAAAAATAAGTAAAAAAGGTTGTAAGTTTTTTTATCGAAATGACTTAAAATAATTTCAACCTCAATTCATAAATTTGAAGTTAAAGGATATGACTAGGTGTTTAAGCTGCTCCTTCAAGATAATCATCATCATAATCTTTATCGCACTAGGGCTACGTAAGACGATTCACTGATGTTATTGTTCAGGCCTTATTTGTAGTTTAATTATAAGTATAGCAAATTATTAATAAAAAATTTCCTACAACATTAAATTACCACAAGGTAGTTAGGATTACAGATTATGATTAACTGACGTTATTGTTCAGAACTTGGTTTCCAGTTTCACTATAATCATAACCAAATACTATTAGTAATCAAGTTAAAAAACCGTGAAGCTTAGAGAAGAATGTATTCTTTGTTATGAAATGGTTATAGATTATGGTTCACTGATGTTGTTGTTCAGAACTTGTTTTCCACACTTATTATGAGCAAAACAAAGAATTAGCAAATTATTTCTATACTCATAAAGCCGTAAAGGAATTACATGGACCTTTTCACTATCATGTTAAGGCTATATATGAGATGATATATATATATATATGCTATATATATATATATATATGATATATATATATATATAAGTATATATATATATGGTATATATATAATACATAAGCATATATATAACATCCAAAGGGACGTAGCTGTTCAGAACCTGTTTTTCACCTTACATGCTACAAATTAGTAAAAATTCTCAAGCCTATCCGGCATTGGAAAAGTAATGAAATTTCAGAGATATTCAAAGATTGTGTCACTGTAAAATAAATGATCATATGCGATAAGGAATGAAGATGCTACTGTAACTCAAACTTTGAACAATGGTTGTATGTGGTGAATTTTCTTGGTTTGATCCCATGTGCAGGTCCTAGAACTCAATATCATAGCTAACTTTTAACCTAGTAAAGGAAAACGCCAGTGAGAAATGACCTTTCATATAAAATTTTTGCATTGGTTGAGGATTTTGTCCAGTGGATGAGCACTAGAAGGACCCAAGAACTTTAAAATCTATAATTTCTTTACTACGCATTTGCTATATTTGGTTTAAGCCTTGGTTTTAACCTGTTGATATCGCCTTGAAGGGAGCTAGGTCGTTTGAAAGCTGTTCCTGAATCTAACTTTTTTGGGTTAGAGGATGGCTCAGACATTAGAGCGTCCGAGTATGTCGTTCTCAGTCGCAACATGCGTTGGTTCGACCCCAGATTAGGCAATTTTCTTTATCTTCCCACAATAGTTCTTTATTTACTATACAAATTTAAGCTGCGGTCTATTGCAGTATTTATATATATTAATTCAGAACGAGGGAAAGGAATAGGGTATAAAATACAGTTAAGGAAATATATATAGTTATATATATATATATATATATATATATATATATATATATATAAATATATTTTATATATATATATATATATATATATATATATATAATATATATATATATATATATATATATATATATATATATATATATATATATATATATATATATATATATATATATAATGAGATTTGAAACAAAACTAGTATGTCCTAACCTGTCTCTAATATTTCTCAAAGTAGGACAGATTCTTAATCAGTCTAATGATATTTAATGGGGAATTTTTTTGGGGTAAATTTTCACTAGTCCAACATCTTCCCTTTACTTAATGATATAATTTATCACTCCGTAATTGAATTTTTACGGTTTATCTAAATTTTATGGTAAGAGTTTAACGAAAATGGTTTGCTATTAATATCGTATCTCCTTTCTTCCGCCATTTTATATATATATATATATATACTTATATATTATATATATATATATATATATATATTATATATATATAGAAAATAAATATATATATATATATATGTATATATATTTTTTATTTATATATATATATATATATATATATATATATATATATATATATATATTTATATATATATATATATATATATATATATATATATATATATATATATATATATATATATATATATATATATATATATATATATATATATATATATATATATATACTAAAGACCTCTTTTAAAGTTTCTTGCTTATATATATATATATATATATATATATATATATAGTATATATATATATATATTATTATATATATAGCAGTATATATATATATATATATATGTTGGTATATATATGTATATATATAGATATATATATATATATATATATATATGTATATTTTTATATATATATATATATATATATATATATATATATATATATATATATATATATATATATATATATATATATATATATATATATATATATATATATATATATATATATATTGTGAAGACCCCTTTTAAAGTTTCTTGCATTTGTTTATTATGGAGCAGAAGTTTTCTACTTGGTCATATATTGAGAAATTTTGAACGAGTTGCAAAAAGTTTTTTCCCCTTTCATTCTGCTTCGCAAGGGTTGGCTCCCCTTGTTCACTGTTTGAATTTCAAACTGTAGTTAGTGTGCTAGTTTAGAAGTTGAACAAATATATTTTTATGATATGAAAGAAATATATTTATTTTATTTATGAAATAAGTATTATTGCTGGTTAAGTTAGGTTACGTTAGTTTTTTTTATCGAAATAACTAAAAATAAGTAGAAAAGGTTGTTAGTTTTTTTTATCGAAATGACTTAAAATAATTTCAACCTCAATTCATAAATTTGAAGTTAAAGGATATGACTAGGCGTTTAAGCTGCTCTATCAAGCTAATAATCTTCATCATAATCTTTATCGCGCTAGGGCTACAGAATACGATTCACTGTAGTTATTGTTTATACCTAATTTGTAGTTTAATTATAATTATAATAGAAATATAAATATAAATATATTATTAAAATAAGTTATTAATGAAAAATTTCCTACAGCATTAAATTAGGACAAGGTAGTTAGGATTACAGATTCACAGGCCTGCGACCAAAATGTTCCTGGGGGTTTTATAGGTGGTTGTTAATGAAATTTGTCTCCTAAATCCAAATCAAGCATTCATATTGCTCAATCAGGTCTAGTTTTTAAGATACAGACCGAGCTCCCTAGATGGCATTAGAGAGCTCAGTCTCTAGCTGACCAAGGGCGCGAGTGGTTGTGTGTTGCTTGCTCACTCTCCAACTAAGTGTTCTTACTTTAATCCATGACTGTTCTCATCTAGGAACAGTGTTTAAAGTGTATTTCTAAAGCTTTATTTATCTTTGTGAATTTTTTTGCAGGCAGATACATTAGCAAAACTCCTAATATTTCATAAAAATGAATAGAAAGTGTAAAAACAGTCCTGATAGATTTTGTTATGTGTGTGGCAAAGTAACTTTTAGTGACCAGCAGTAGTAATGCAGGCATTTTGGACACCGAGATTGGGGGAAAAAATGATGACCCAAATTTTTTACTCCATATTGGAGGTCTCACTTGGGGTAAAAAATGATAACCCAATTTTTACCTGCCCTTGACCTTTTTTGGCACCGTAATTTTTGGCACCCCTTCGAAGAAGGTGTGTGCCAGCCGGATGTGGAGCATCCGTCGTACGTGTCACCCCCCTATTTTGCCCCCCCTAATTTTTGAGAACCCCCTTTTTTGAATATTTGACCTTTTGTATTCTACGGTCCATTTTTGAGAACCCTAATTTTTTGAGAACCCTCTTTTTTTTTTTTTTTTTTTTTCAGATACGTTAGTTAGTTATTTTTAAGTTTGTGTAGTTTATTTTGTTCATGTTCTTTCATGAGCCTTTTTTAATGGTGTCAACCTTGTTGTTTTTTCATTGCGTCCGCTATTTTGTTTTATATTGCGTTTTGTTAATTTATTTTCATCGTCGGGATGAATCGCAAATTCATCGTCGCGTTCGTCGCGTTTAATCGTCGCAGTCATCGTCGTTGTCGCGTTTAATCGTCGCAGTCATCGTCATTGTCGCGTTTTTTTTTTTTTTTTTTTTTTTTTTTTTTTTTTTCCGCAAATCCGAAAGCCTCGTTTTTCTATTACTCATCTAACTTTTTATTCCGAAATATTTCAGTTTATTTCACATAGGATCATGAATGTATTTTAATATCCACGAATGCATCCATAGACACATACACTCACCCTTATACACACACACAGACCCTCATCACCCCAGTCCGACCCTCCTACCCCGTTCCATTCATCGTATCTCTATACCCATTCCATTCACCGTGACTGCTTTATCTGTCTGTGCTCTCCAAGGAGGTCTTCCCAATCCCCTATACCATAGTTTTCATTGAATCTATTTTCAAATTTGCCTTTCACTCCTTATATATATATCTTTATATATATATATATATATATATATATATATATATATATATATATATATATATATATATTTTATATTATATATATATATATATATATATATATATATATATATATATATATATATATATATATATATATATATATATATATAGTTGCTCTTGTACTCTTCTGGAAGGTTTCACAGGTATCCTGAACCCCTTGGGCCTTCTTTAAGGAATGGTCGCCACATGTCATTTTATACTACTACTTAGTCATGTATATGCACAGACGTTTGCGCATGCATGTATATGCATTATGCGCACGCGCATAACATCTTCTATCTTCTGATGCGAATCATCCCACCCACAAGAATGAACAAAGGAATTGTGGGAATTTAAAAAAGTGACTCTCCATGTCACTGACAGAACTGGAACTCGACCCGTAGCCTCTTAAGGAAGTGTATAGGACTTAACTAATTGGGCTCAGGCTGAATGCCCTTTAATATATAAACAAATGTTACTTATATATAAATCATTTTTTTGCATATCAAAAATTTTGGAAATAGCTATTTCCATATTAAAAGTATAGAAAAAGCGCATCTCGATTTTGCATTTTATATATATGAAAGAGTATATATATATATATATATATATATATATATATATATATATATATATATATATATATATATATATATATTATATATATGCATTTATATATATATATATATATATATACAACGAGAGAGAGTAAAATCGCTATCATCCATACACACACACATACATATAAACATACTTACACACTCACACATACACACACACACACACACACACACACACACACACACCCGCTAGGCTACTTATACACACACACACACACACATACACCCACCCATAGACACTTACACTCACATCTGCACCTACACACACACATGCCTAGACACATACACCCGCCCTATATACACACACCCACCCTTACCGACCCTGCCATGGATACATACACCAACCCTAGCTCACACCTACACCCACGTCTACACACACTATGACACTTATGCACACACGCACACCCGCTAGGCTATTTATACACACACACACACATACGCTAGGCTTTTTATACACACATACACCTACCCATAGGCACTTACGCTCACACCTATACCTACACACACAAGCACACATACCTAGACACATACATCCACCCTTGATACATATACCAACCGTAGCTCACACCTACACCTACACACACACACACATACATATATATATATATATATATATATATATATATATATATATATATATATATATATATATATATATATATATATATATACACCTTTTACTTAAAATAAAAATGAGTCATGTATCAGGGAACGGTATCCAGAGGAGCGTTTGGGGGTAAAGCTCCATCAGCGACTAATTCACAATTGATGAGTCGAGTACTGAGGCCATGTAGTTACACTCTAAAACCAGGAAAAGCTGACCAATAACATTAAAAATTAGAAATCTATTTAAGAAGTTATGCCAATATAAATAATGAAAAAGAATGAGGAATGAGAAAGGAAGAAAAAAAATCCAGAGTGTCTGATATATAATCATTTTATTTTACTACAACTGTACGAAATTTTATTAAAAACATTAACATTACATACCTTAAAGCAGTAAATCAGTAACTAATAGAGGTGTTAAAATTTAACACCGAGAGGGGATTAGTATGCTTTTGTTTTACTGCTTTAACTCATGTTTTACTGCTTTAACTCATGTTTTACTGTTTTAACTTATATGTTTTACTGCTTTAACTCACATATTTATTAACAATACATACCTTAAAGCAGTAAATCAGTAAATCAATAGAGGTGTTACCTAACACCTAAGGGATTAGTATGCTTTTGTTTTACTGCTTAACTTTCTGCTTTACTGTTTTAACTCATGTTTTTACTGCTTTAACTTATGTTTTACTGCTTTAACTCGTATCATATTTATTAACATTACATACCTTAAAGCAGTAAATCAGTAAATCAATAGAGGTGCTACCTAACACCTAGGGGGGATTAGTATGCTTTTGTTTTACTGCTTTACTGCTTTAACTCATGTTTTACTGCTTTAACTCATATGTTTTACTGTTTTAACTCACATATTCATTAACATTACATACCTTAAAGCAGTAAATCAGTAAATCAATAGAGGTGTTACCTAACACCAAGGGGGATTAGTATGCTTTTGTTTTACTGCTTTACTGCTTTAACTCATGTTTTACTGCTTTAACTCATGTTTTACTGCTTTAACTTTCTGCTTTACTGCTTTAACTTTCTGCTTTACTGCTTTAACTTTCTGCTTTTACTGCTTTAACTCATGTTTTACTGCTTTAACTCATATGTTTTACTGTTTTAACTCACATATTCATTAACATTACATACCTTAAAGCAGTAAATCAGTAAATCAATAGAGGTGTTACCTAACACCAAGGGGGATTAGTATGCTTTTGTTTTACTGCTTTACTGCTTTAACTCATGTTTTACTGCTTTAACTCATGTTTTACTGCTTTAACTTTCTGCTTTACTGCTTTAACTTTCTGCTTTACTGTTTTAACTTTCTGCTTTACTGCTTTAACTCATATATTTATTAACATTATGTTTTTTATTTTGTTTTAATACTTTTTATTTATTTTTATTATTATTTTTATTTATTTTTATTATTATTTTTATTATTTTTATTATTTTATTTTATTATTTTTATTATACTTAGTGTTATTTACTTCATGCCTATTGTTATTATTATTTAGAACACACCTACACACGTGAGCGTGCGCACACACACACACACACACACACACACAGACACACACACACACACTTACACTTATACACACATTCACTATGACACTTATACACACATTCACTATGACACTTACATTTACCCATAGACACTTACATTTACATTACTTATACACATGCGGTCACACACACACACACACTTCACACTTATACACACATTCACTATGACACTTTATACACACATTCACTATGACACTTACATATACCAATAGACACTTACGTTTACCCTTTACACTCACACACAGATTTACTTCTACACTCACAGATTTCCACTTACAATGCACACACAGATTTACTTTACACACACAGATTTACTTTACACTCACACACAGATTTACTTTACACACACACAGATTTACTTACACTCGCACACAGATTTACACACACACACACACACACACACACACACCCACGCACACTCACACATATAACGTATAATTTATTAAAACATTTTATGTTTTAATTAAACACGTACATTTATATTACTCATTCAAATATAACTAAAATTATTTCAAAGTTTCTTAAAACTTCTATAATAAATCAATCATTATCTTTGAACAAAGAATTTATTATTAACTGTTAATACTTTTTGTTTATAAATTTTATAACTATCAAGTTTTAAAATAACTTTTACTAAAATTTTATGAAATTTTATTAAAAACATATATTTTACGTACCTTAAAGCAATAAATCAGTAAGGCCAGCCCCTAGCACCCCTCTACATCAAGCTATGCCACGTTTTGTTCTATTGACTTACTGCTTTACATCATCTTTAGCCATGTAATAAGTATAAAATAACAAAATAAGTTCTTCTCTGCTAACATAACATGTATTTTATTAAAATCATTCTAAGTTTTTATTTAAAAATAACAATTATTCATTTACATTTATATTATTCACTCGATGTTAACTAAAAATATTTCAAAGTTTTTTAAATAATTCGGGTTTTCTTTATTATTATTATTATTATTATCTATGTACATTGACAATCCATCACGAGAAAACACAACTACCCTCACTCCTTACAGATACGAAACTGACCTCTCTCTGTAAAATGTGCTGAAATAACTACTTTAGGTCTAAATTTAGGATAATCCTTTTTGTAACCCGGAGCGAATTAAGCCTAATTCCAGGTCAAAATATATTTCAAACTGACCTTTTTCTGTAAAATGTGGTGCAATAACTATGTTAGGCCTAAATTTAGGCCTAAATTTAGGATAAGCCTTTTTGTATCCCAGGCTGATTTAAGCCTAATACCAGGTCAAAAGGTAATTCCCGTATAGACAAGAATCATTGTTATTATTTTTATAAATATATTTCCAACTGAAACATGCTGGATCGGTAAGATCCTTTAAGCAGGTAAAAAGGAAATGTTTTCCTTACTTGTGATTGGTCGGGGTAATCCTTATCTCTATATGACCTCGTATGTGATTGGTCGAGAATTATTTTATCGTCTTTTGAAAATTAACTTTGTTCTTTCAACTTGTATTTGAGCAGGTGTGTGTTTTATTATCTTTTAGACCCAAACTCATTTTAAAATCATAGTCATTTTAGCTGTTAAGCGGTGCACAAGCTATCTGATTTGTATTAAAAGTGTTTTATTTTTACTAAGTGTATATCATATTTATAATAAATACTTACATTGAGGAATAATTATTAATTTCACTAGAATAGATAATAATTAATTCACTAGTTCATAAGCTAACCACCAGGGCTCAGCATGAGCCCCACCCGCAAAGGCAGTCAACCCCGCACCCGCTGGTGCGTCCCGCCGCGTCCCCGCCCGCCGCGTGCCCGAGGCAGGCGCAATATTTCCGCGTTCCCGCCTGCCGCGTGCGCCCGCAGGCAATATTCCCGCGCGAATTATTATTTAGAACACACATACACACGCACACATACACACACACACACACACACACACACGCACACTCACTTACACATATAACGTATAATTTATTAAAACATTTTATTTTTATTTTATTATTATACTTAGTGTTATTTACTTCATGCCTATTGTTATTATTATTTAGAACACACATACACAAACACACACGCACAAATACACACACACACACACACACCCACTCACACGCACACTCACTCCTCACAT
>JABUQX010117571.1:0-25756 GCA_015478945.1 Trachelipus rathkii | reverse complement strand
TTGTAAACAAATTAATGAATCATAATATAGATAATAGATAATAATAATAATATAATAATAATAATAATAAATAATATAATAATAATTAAATATATAATTAAATAATAATAATAAATAATAATAATAATAGATGATGATGATGATGATATGATGATATTTATTTATTAAATTATTTATTATGATTATTATATTATTTATATATTATTATATTATGATTGATTATTATTATTATTATTATTATTATTATATTTTATTATTATTATTATGTATGTTATTATTATTTTTATTATATATTATTCATTATAATGAATCATTATCATTATCATTATCATTATCATGATTTTGCTATTATTATTATTATATTATTATTATTATTATTTATTATATATTATTATTATTTTATTATTATTATATATTATATTATTATTATTATTATTATTATATTATATTATTATTATTAGTATTTATGTATTTTATTATTATTGATTATATTATATTATTATTATGTTATGTAATTTATTCTTTTCAAAATGTGTAGACCTAATTACCTCACAGAATTTTTTTTATTTTATTCCATTCTCTTCTTTATGTGCAGTCTCAAATAAAATAAGGCATATTCGAGTATGAAAGATTTTCTCCTCTCCTTCTAAACCTCAACAAAAGGAAAAGAAATTTCACTTCTTGAAAAAAGAGTTGTCCCGAAACTGTCGTGATGAATTCTCATTGGAAATCCTTGTTATTCCTGGGATTCGGACCGACGTTTGTTTCGAGCGAGAAAGAATTTCCATTGTCTTGACTACTTACTGCGTATAAAAATAATTATTTATATATAATATATATATAATTATATGATATAGTATATTAATATATATATTATATATATTATAATATATATATATATTATATTATATACTATATATATTATTATATATAATATATATATATATTATATATATATACTATAATATATATATATATATATATATATATCATATATTTATATATATTGATATATATATATATATATATATACTATATATATATATATATATAATATATATATATATATATATATATATATAGTATTATATATTACTGTAGAGTCACATGTACTTTTATATGAAATCTGTTTTGTATTTTCAAAAAATATTTATATATTTCAAAAAAGAAATTAAATTATTTTATATATATAATAATATACTTTATAAAATTAATATATTAAATTTTAATTTAATATATATTTGTTATTTTTAAATTTTAATAATAAGAATGTTTGTAATTATTAAGTGTACAAAACGGGGTTCAAACCTCAAAATCCAGTTAGCGTAGAATGGACACAAAAAATCGAAAAGTATACATAGATTCTTTGTATAATAATTACAATTTAAGGCATAGTGGAATAATCACAAATCTCAATAGGCACTGATCACTAAAAGATATATAGCCCAACATTATATAACAGAAGATAACGCTATTATAACTTGCAAAAAAAAATCACGTTCTATACCTCCCTTCAGGCAGGAGGGTCTCAGCCTGGAATAAAAAATCAATGTCCATCGGGTGGGGAGGAGCATCCAAGTTGGTTTGACCGAGACAAAAATTGCTATGAATTTCTTAATATCTGTTCAATGTTTTCCAATTAGGTCACAAACATACGAACACATATCCACTCAGTTATGATGTACGTGCATATATATATATATATATTATATTATAATAGTATATCATATATATATATATATATATATATTATATATTATATATATTATAGTATTATATATATATATATATATACTATATTATATATATAATATATATATATATATATTATAGAATATATATTATATATATATATATATATATATATATATATATATATATATATATATATATATATAATAATATATTACTATATATAATACCGTATATATATATAATATTATATATATATATATATATATATATATATATATATATATATATAATATATATATATATATATATATATATATATATCATATATATATATATATATATATATGATTATATATATATATATATATATATATATATATATATATATATATATATATATTATATAATATATATATATATATATATATATATATATATATATATATATATAGCAATTAGCATTTTATTAGCAATAAATTCAATTTATATTTAATTTGCATTCTCCAGCAGCAAACGTGAAAAAAAAAATATCGCTAGTCATGACGATGCTGTGCGGTGACGGTGAGCGCCTGGCCTTTCGGAGAGTTTGACATGGTAAACATGGTTGGGTGCGCATGACAATCCCGCATGACGATACCACTCATGAAAACTTGCGGAATTTAACAGCAAGCGAAAATAATTTGAGCAAGAGTAAAACTTTTTTCAGAGTCGTTATCTCTTCTCTCGCTCGACATTCAATATTCAGAATGGAAGGCATTATTGATTTTTTTTTTTTCTGAGTTTGTATATTCTGTTCAGGGTTACCACAAAGGGCCATTTATATGACCAGAATCTCAGTGTTCACAAATTATAAAGCATTATTGAAAAGTGATTAAATGTTTTCATTCTGATATCACAAGCATTATTACAGATGCGTTATTCGAATATTTTACTTATAAAAATTATAAAATTTATTGAAATTCAGAATAGTAATTGCGAATATTTATACGACAATATAAATTTTGGAAGCATACATGGTGAAAATGATTGAGGCGAAAAATACATTTAAGAAGAATCTATTCTCAAGAGATTGAAAAAAATAGGCTATGCTTTGATTGCCTGCCACTCACTTCTTCGCATTTATGACTTCAAACGCACTAATTTACAAACTGTATACAAAGACGGGTTTTTGTCATAAAGGACTGTAAGTCGTGGCGAGCATCTGCATATTTTAGCGTTTTAGTTCAAATATAGGTATTTCTGTACTCTGACCATTCCTCTTCATAAAATACATAATTAGTTTTTTGGAAGTCATGGTCTTATGCATAGTGACCGCAGGATATTAAAGTGAATGCAAAAATGGCTCCATCAGAGTTCAATTGAGGAAGACCAGAGTTTATCTTCAAGTGAAGAATTCCTAACTGTTAATTTTATTATTATTTTCTTCTCCTACGCAATCTTTTCCCATTAATACCATTATATATTATCAAAGTAGTTTTTATATTCAAATATAACATTAATTAATATATAGAATATAAAGTATATAGTATATAATAATAAAATATATTAAAAATATTTGATATATATAATAATTATTTCAAGTAACATTATTACAATTATTGATTGTATATTATATTTACATCAGTAATTTTGTATAATAATATCTATGATTATTTATGTTTATTTAAGATTTTATAACAGAATTGATGATTAAAGTATTTTAATATATGTACATATATTTTATATAGATAATTTTTATGTGCATTATAAATTTTTGTATTATAGTAATTATATACGATGATAATAATATAGATGCTTCACTTTTGGTTCTAAGATCTTTTGAATTCTCGTTTCAAACTCTCATCTTAGTCATCTGAATCTCAATTTCACTTCTTAATAGTCGCCAGTACGGCTTTCGGCTCTCGAGGTCTACTGGCGATATACTTTCATATTTTAATTATGTATAGCGGCAGAAACCTACATCTCATGGAGTATCTTGCATACTCGCCAGGTAAGTGACCTTTGAAATGTTCTTCCGATCAATAGCATTTGACCGGTGTTTTTTATGGACACGCGGTCGACTGTTCTCTCCAAAGCTACCTTCCTTTGGGTTTCCTCTTCTCTTTGCTACTTATGTCTGGGTGCATATCTTATCACACGAGGAAATCCAGAATACTCAAGGATATCGCGCTCAGCCCCTCCGTTGTTGAGGGGCGACTTTATTCTTCCTTTTCTGTCCATAGTGTGTCCTCAGAGGTTCCTGTCTTCTACTTTGTTTCTTCTTCATTAATGATCTTCTCACCCTGCACCTTTAACTCTATCTATCCACTCATATATTGATGACTCGACCCTTCATACTGCCAGGTAAGTCCTTCTGAAATGTAATCATCGTATTTATGGATTATTTCGGTTTTTCGCAATGAAAAATATATCATACGTGCCGCTCTCGTTCTCTTTCTAATTATTCTTTCTCGATTTTTTTTCTTATTTTCTTTTGCTTTTGCTGGGTCTGGTTTGGGATTATTCCTTGTGTGTGTGTATGTGTTGTCTTGAGAACACATGAGTGAAATTCAATTCTAAGATGAAAAAGAAACTCAACTTCTATAAATCGGCGCCTTCTCTAGAGACGACGACGACTTCATAACTTGTATCCTATTGCTCTTTCGAACGTGTTCTTATCGTTCTCCCTGTTGACAATATAAAACATCCTGGCCTTAACATAAACGTAATAAAATTATAAAACATAAAGTACTGACTGGACCCAATTAAGCGTGGCTTACATCACACTTGGTCTTGCTAGGGCGCTCTCGGCCCTCAATGGCCTTAAGAAGTAGTTACTGGGGTGTGGGAGTTTCTGTTTAAGACTTGCGCTGTTGTATGAGGTTCTGTCTTTATCGCTGTTCTTTTCTCCCTATTGTCCAGCGCTTATATTTAAGGGCCTCAATCGGCGCCGATTGTCTCTCTTGTATGAAGTACTGCTCGCAATTGGGGGGGCTGCCGGTTTCCATCGCATCGGCTGTTTGTGCTCTGGATGGATAGGTCGATCAAGGCCCCAAAATACTTATAAATTGTTCTGCACTTTCCAGTTCCCTCTGATCCCTCTATCTTTGCGGTGAGCGATGTTGGGCGCGTTATTCTCTTTTCGTATAGGTGCCGCAGCGGGCAGGTGCTGCTCGGGGGAACTGCACGTGCCGAACCACCACCTTTTACGTTATATACATATATATTATATATACTATATTATATGTGTATAGTTATATATATATAATTTTCTTAATTATATAATATTTGCTACTCATTACTAAGTTGCACTAATACTATTATTATATATACTAGTATATAAATTTATTGTTAATAACCATATAATAAATACTATGATCTTCCGAGATATTAGAGGCAGTAGGCTCTCAGTTCATATGATATATAGTTATATTAATTGTATATTAATATAGTATATTATATATAGTATATATATATTATATTGATAGTCAGTAGAGAGAGAGAGGAGAGAGATTGGACTGAGCCGTGACGAATAAGAATCGGAGAGAGATGAGGAGAGGGAGAGAGAGAGGAGGGATTGATGTCTGAGCAGACTGTAGTTCAGTATCAAGAAGAAAAGATATGAGCTGTAATAGCAAACTCTGAAAGAGTAGAGGAGAATTAGGAAAATTTAGGCATGGAGGGAGAAAAAGAGAAATTAAGTTGAAATAGATTATAGAATAGGTCAAAGTGATATATAAAACAGGTCAATATCTAGAAACAAAGCATAAGAGAGGTCTAAAATTCTAAAGCAGGGATTAAATAATGAAGAGGAAGATTGGGGCCGTATATAAAAGAAAAAAGAACAAGAGAAGAAAAAAATGAAGAAACTATTTAAGAATAAGATGTAAATATTGGTTATTAGCTGGTTTATTGACAAAACAACTATAAAAGAAGAATAATAAAAAAAAAATTTAACGACATCTTATGGGCTCCGAGATCGATGATGTATCAAAATATACTATTCAATCAAATAAATGATTATTTTTCCTCAGAGTCGGGTATGCCGAGACTTGCTATATGACAAAGACAAAATAAAGATTCACTATGCCCTAGATAATAATATGTAGTATAGTAAAAAACTGATAATATAGGTGGAGGATAATAATATAATATAAATATAATATATATAAATAATAAATATAATAATGATGAATTAATATATAAGATATAGATAAATATGTATTGTATATATATATATAAGTATATATAAATTATATAAATGTAGTAGATATATAAAATATATAATAAATAATAAAAAGTGAATACTAGAATAGTATAAAAGAAGCTAAGAAGAGGTAAGTATAATAAGCATAGATAGTAATATATAAGTATAATGGCTGCTTGTTGAATCAGCTCCAGATTAGAAAGCTGAAAGCCGATTTTGTGATTGATAGAAGAGTATTGTAGCAACTAAATCTCTGAACACAAAATAGGAGAAAACAGCAACAGAGCTGTGCCATAGTGTTTAGAAGAGAAGAAGGATTGAACTTTTTGTGCTGTTTTTTTAAGTCGTAAGTGGTGAAGGTTAAGTTAGGATAAGGCTGTTATTGAAAAAGTGTGAAAAAAATTGGAAGTGAAATGAATTACTAATTATAAAGTTTTAGTTAATGGAAAGTGAATATAAAATGAAATTAGATAAACATAGGTTAGTAGCGGTGAATAAAAGTTATTTAAAAGACCTTATTAATCTTATGTTTCACATCACAATTGTCTGTAAAAAAAAAAAATTAATTGTTAAATAGTCTCTTAAAATAATAGTGTAGTGGGAAGAGCTTCCTCCCTCACAATTATGATATAAAGAGTGAGTCTTATTCAGATACAAGGGAGAAGAAAAGTAAGAAAGAAGAAGCTCGAACAAGAAATTAAGTATAGAAGTTAATATTTAGTGTGGGTTTTTTAATTATTCAGAAGGAAGGAGAGAAGAAAAGAAAGAAGTAGCTATGAAGTGGATGATTTACATCATGTTGATCTTGTCTTGATTGACAAGCTGGGCATCGGAATGGCCATATTTAAATATCTTCAAAAAGAAAACTACCAAAGTTAGTTTAGCAGGAAAAAGAATACAATTGATTGGGAAGATTCAATACAAATGGCCTATAACGAAATTGCATAGTGAGCTAAAAAAAAAAAAAAAAGAAAAAAAAAAAACATGAGAAAAAATAAAAAAAAAAAAAAATTTTATCTATAACAAAAAAAAAAAAAAAAAAAAAAAAAGTCAATATTTCTAAAAGTACTTAAGATAGAAGGCTGAAATAGGTGCCATTGTGATTTTCTCATCAGCTTACATAAATAAAAGAGGGGAAAGATAGTGGAGGTAGAGGATACCATTTTTGGAAGGATAACGGGTACACTAGTTGTAATATTTTATTTTATAGTATTGGGGAAATAGTTAAAAAAAAAAACAAAAATAAAGAAAAAAAATAAGATATATCTATTAGTGGTGGCCTTTTTTTTTTTTGGTTAGAAGAAAGCAGGGAAATGTAAATGATAAATATGATATAGTATATATATAGTATATAATATAATTAAATATTAGTATAATAAATATATATATAATGAGATAATAGTATAAGTGATATATATATATATAAATTATGATTTAAAATTGGTAAAGATTAGTACACAGAGGCAATGTAGGGGCTCAAGAGAGACCGACGGGGAACACAAGGGTAGGGGACGTTTCCCATAACACCGAGTAGGGGGAGAGGGCGGAAGGAGGAAAACCCCAGGCGGCGACACAGCCAGAATACCAAAGAGCGAGGAGTTCCGGAAGGACACCTCCCCGGAGGGGAGACGGGAATATAATCGCTAACCCCCGTAGTGCCCCCGGAAAGAGACCGAGGAAGAGAGCCCCGGACTCACTGCCATCGGTAAAGTCGGAGTATTTACCCTTGGAAAAACAGAAGGTATTCTTAGTTAGAAAGGAAAAAAAACAGCAAAAATTAAAGTAAACAGTAAAAGAAAGAGTAAGAAGAACCAATTTACAGTCGGTATGCTAAATAGATTTGTCTAACCATATTACTATAATTACTAGCAATAGTACTTTTGAATAAATAAAAGAGCAGAGAAGAAAGAAAAGAGAAGAAGAGAGAAAGATAGGAGAGAGGAAGGGAAGAGAATAGAGAAAGAGTTTTTAGCGTATTGCTTTTTTTTAGTAATTTGTTAACAATCGATAATGCTTATCTAGAAATATTACGAACAGAAGAAGAAGAAGAAGGGATTTCCAAAAATGAATCTTTTCGCATAGAGTAGACCAGTGCATAGAGTGGAGAGTTTTGAGGTGGAATGTCTCTTGTTTTAGTCATGTTATATTCTTTTTTCATATTTCTATTTGGTAAGGAAGATCAAGTAAGAAGAAGATTTATGATATACATTTTTCGCCACTAGAGAAAATAAGGAGATACAGCATTCCAAGGCGCATGGCTATTTCTTTTCCATGGTTGGGTAGTAGTCAAGAAGCAGCAACAGAATGGAAGAGTATTTGAAGGATTATGGAAGAAGGTAAGAAGTTTTTGACGGGTCATGTGTGCTTAATGGAGAAGGAAGACGAAGTGGCTAGTGGTGAGAGAGAGTCTGTCGAGCCAAAGAAGAGAAGAGCGAGAAGAAGTATGTTGAGTTTATAAAAGGTAAAAGAAAAGAAGGTTCAAGTTGGTATGGTGAAAGTAAAGAAGAAGGAGGAGAGGAGAGAGATTAGTGAAGAGTAAGAGAAGACGAGAGTGAGATAGGATAGAACCTGATATATATATTAGAGGAGGATAGAGGAGAGATGAATATGAGAGAGAGATGATAGGAGTGAGAGAGAGAGAGAGTAGAAATATATATTTCTTTATACTATGAACAGAATAGCGATTCCTCTTGCCGTTTGTCTTTGTTATTAAATTACTCGTAAAATAGGTGAACGAGGTGATCTGAAAAAAAAATGTAAAGTGGATAACTAAAATAATATTGTAAATATATTTGAAATTTATTTAAAATGTCAAAGTTTATAAAATTCTTTCTTATTAAACAACGCTATAGCTAAAGTGACAAGAAGTTATATTCCAATTTTGTCCTAATTTTACAATCATAATTTTCTTTATAGCGATACCACTAGTAAATATTCACCTGTATTTATGCCTCATATTATCGCTCTCTTACTCTCTCTCTATCTCTCTCCTCTTTATCTCTCTCTTCTCTTCATACTCTCTCTTCTCTCTCTCCTCTCTTCTCTCTCTTCTCTCTCTATCTTCTCTCTTCTCTCTCTCTTCAGTCTCTCTCTTCCCATCGTTCTAAACTTCTATCTTTCTCATTCCTTTCTCTCCATCTCTCTCTCTCTCTCTACTTCTTCTCTCTCTCTCTCTACTTCTTCTCTCTCTCTCTCTCATCTTCTACCATCTCTCTTTCTCTCTCTTCATCTCTCTCTCTCTCCTTGCTCATCTCTCATCTCTCTCTTCTCTCCAAATACCCCAAACTGACCAACTGATAATATGGTGATAGCAATTACGTACGTGATATATTACAATTAATTAATTTTATATAATGATTTAACAATCAAATGAAAAATGATAAAATAGAATTATTAAGATTGTATTAAATTAATATATACAATTAATTCCTCGAATTAAATTTATTTCTAAAATTTTGTAATTATTTCTCTTTAAATTTATATTAATAGGGGTGACTCGTAGTCATGCCCTTGCTTTATGCCATTGACCTCGAGCGTTTGATATATATATTAATATATATATATATTAATATATATATTAATATATAATTATAATATATATATATATAATATATTATTAATAGTATATATATATATAATATATAATATATATATATATATATATATAGATTATTAATAATATATACTATTAATATATATATAATATTATATATATATATATATAGTATTGATATTAATTAATATGATTATATATTATATATAATTATAAATATATATATATATATATAATATTACTATTATATATAAAATATATATATAAATATAATTATATATATAATATATTATATTATTATTAAAAAGTTTATGTTGTAGTTCCATTTTTGACTTGATTAGTAAAGAAAGATTTTCTTTTATTGTTCTTCTTTTTGAAGTCTAAATTGTGTCCCGTTATTCGAATTCCGGGTTGACTAATAATTATAAACTGCGATTATTTTCAAATTTACCGTTTACTTATAGCCATATTTATTATATTTCATAATTCATTTTTTCTTTCAGTAAATATAATTTATATAACCTACTTAATTCCTTATTTATTGAATCAATTCTACATTCATGTTACATTTGCGTATTTCAATATAATATAGTATATTATATATTATATTAGTATATATATATGTTAAAATATGTAATATATTAATTATATATTTTAATAATATTATATATATATATATATATATATATTATAATATATATATTATATATATTATAATATAATAGTATATAATATATATATATATATAATATATATAATATATGATATATAATATATATTATAATATATATATATAATATAAATATATATATTAATAATATAGTATTATATTATATATATTATAATTATATATATATATTAATATATATATTTAATTATTATATATATATTATATATAATGATATATGAGTATATATTAATTTATATTATATATAGTATATTTATATATATATTTATATATATATATATATAATATTATATATAATTAATATATAAAATAATTTTATATTATTTAAATTTATATATATTTTAATTTTATTATATATATATTTTTTATTTTTAAATTAAAATATATATTTATAATATATATATGATTATATACTAATATATATATATATATATATATATTAAAGTATATATAGATTATATTAGTATATATATTAATAATATATATATATATATATTATATATATATATATATATATATTAATTTAATATTATATTAATATATATATATATATATATATTATATATAGATAATAGGCTATTTTATAAGTGGTTGAACATCACAGGAGGCGTGGAGGGAAGATCAATATTATAATTGTTATTACAGATTTTATTATTTTTTTATATAATGTTTTGCTTGAGTAAGGGTTAATAAAACACATTAAATATTTATTGTAGAAATAAAAGTGTGTATACCTAATTTCCAATCATATCTCTATATCTCTGCTTTTTTAACGTGTGCGTAGGTCCAACCCATATAGATACATTCCACAGTCTAACTAATCTACATTACAAAGTAAATTAGGATAAAATATATAAATTAACAATAGGGAAAAATATCTTATTAAAATCATATAAATAATATGTATTCTAGGAACCATTATGACTAATATCGTATATATGTATTATGGAAGTTGGATCGTATAGATAATAGATAACTTAGACCATTGGTAATTCACTATTTAATAATATATTTAGATTATATATATATATATATAGATATAAAATTTAATTATATATATAATTTATATGATTGTATATATATATATATATATAAAGATTAGTGAAGTTATAAATTTCGTCCTTGAGGCTAGATACCAATAAAAAAGTAATGCTAAATATAAGTTGTGTGAGTATATTTATTTATTCAGTTTATACTTTATATATATATTTTACTTTAGGATTAAAATTAATAAATATTTATTTTAAATAAAAAAACAAAACTGATCAGAATACAATTAAATATAATAATAATTTTAAAATATTTTTAATATATTTTTATTAAATAAAATAAGATGTTCCGGACGAGGTACAGTATTGACCGACAGAACAAATGAGTTGCGTGAACTGATAGCCGTCATATTAAACACACATCTACTATAATTATAATCATTGACTTAAGATTATATTTAATATGGACACTGTGCTTCTTCGATAACGAGTGTATTCGCTTAAGTACGAATCCTACTTCTCGAGAAGTTGTTTTTTAACCCTTCTGCTGCAGGCACTGCTTTTTGCGTGCGATTCCAGCGTTACAGACACAATACAACCTTTGTCTTTGCGCACGCCTCGATTCATCTCGTTACCTCTCTCGGCAACGTTCGATTCGGTTGTGCCAGACTGTCCGAGTTTCGGCTCTCTTTATTACCATGAAGCGTGTAGCGCTATTCGTCCTTATCTCTAAGCGTTTTTTATATATGGTTTCTAAGAGTCAAGTTGCTAACTGATCCCACGCAAGTTAGTGATGTGCACTGTTGATTCTATGGTCACCCTTAATTTGATGTATTTGATGATTTGACTCTTTTAAATCATCCTCTCTGCGTTCTAATTCGTGTCGCTAGAAAAAAACTATTGTACTTAGTATTGTTCTTTACACTCGAGTTATCATGGAATGTCTCTTAAAAATGGAGTTTCACAATGTATATTAGATTGAACTTAGTCGAACATCGTGAAGACACTTACCAATCAATACTGACTCATAGCATCTCTATCCGTAAATAGGCCGGGTCACTTTTTTGACTCTCAAAACAACAAAATGTAAAAATTGATCTGTTATAAAGCGTATGGAACGTCAAGAGAGAAATATCGCACCGCAGAACAGGTGGGACGATTGGCAGAAAGATCTGGGTGGTGTGTCTCTTGCTTTCGGCATAAAGTTTGAAACCCCAACCGAGGAAGATGAAGTGTGCGCGTGACTCTCAGTGTGAAAATATAAACGTTAATTAAAATTATATATCTGAATGGATAGCTAGTAAGGACGAATCTTCTAAGAGGAACTTTAGACCAGGTAAGGAGGAAGGAAGTAAAGTTGTATTTGTAAGGATAAATAAGAGGCAGTAGGACTTCACAAAAATTGTGTCAAGTGTTTTAGTTCCTTATTATATATATATATATTATATATATATTATTATATTATTTAATATATATATTTATATATATTATAGTATAAATATTATATATATTGTGGGCTTAGCACATCTGCTGTAGTTGCTCACAGCTTTCTCTGTTTCTTTTTCTGCCGAGTGTTACTCATGACCATTTATTGAAACCGCTTAGTTTTTCACTCCTATGGATACAATATTGGCTGCTTATATACTTGATCAGACAATTTATGGAGAGTCTACTGGAGTAGTATATACATGAATACGCGGAGAGTTTCGACGCTTTCCTCACAAATGAAAAATTATAATATAAATATTATAAATAACTCTTAAAATAATAAAATGCAATAAATACGAGTTTTTGGTGTAGCTGTTTCAAAATTTTAATATTTTTCGTTACAAAAAAAATAACGATTATTATACATACCCTAAATGCTCAGTGAGTATCACTAAAAATCAATACGCATACTTTACACCAAATCCCCCAATCGGCCACCTAAGCAACGAGATCACAATTTGTAAGATCTATTTTGCGTACAGATGCAAAATTTGTATCTACAGGTTCAACCTCGTCAACCTGTGTGGAGTAACGCTTGTTCTCAGTAGCGATTATAAATTGAGTTCTCAACATAACATAAATCAAGTTCTTTATACAAAGATCACGTTAAACTAAATATTATGTCATCTGAAAAACCTTTAGTAATATATCCAAAATTCCGTAACAAAGTTTTCACATTAATAACAGTTCGTTAGTATCAATTTCCAAATATTCAATCTGAACTTAAGAATAATATACATATGATTAACAAAACGACCAACTATACTACAAACTCAAGTCCTTTGGAACCCTTTAAGAGAAACTAAACGACCGTTCAACATTACAAAAGTTTCACACCGTTAACAACAGTGTATAAGTACACTAACAAACACTCAGCCTAGCCTCTCTCAAAAACGTAAGTCGTTCTCTCACTTATCGATTGTATCATATGCCCTTTACTTCTACTAATACAAAATCTCATTTAGGAATCAATGTTTCGCTTTGCTATCCCCAGCATAGCACATTTCCTCGTACAGTGAAACCTATTATTCTACGTACTTTCTTGGCAAAAATCTCCTACTCATTGGATTACCCCTTGTGCATGAGCTTTGCACGTAGTACTAGATCTACGCCGAGATTCCTTTGAAAGTTATGCGACTAGAACTTGATTTACGGCTAACAGCATACACTCTACAGTCCCTCATAATTATACTAGAATGAGACTTATACCATTGATGTAAAAATGATGGTTAAAATATATCTACATTCGATTCCATATCCTTTGACCCATAAATTTTCTATATAGAGCACATAGTAAATATTGAACTTTCTAGTTACCAGTATTATATATCTCTCAGGATGCTAATTATTTCGAACTTTCTTGCACTCATGAGCTCAAAGTAATATAGATTTTAACGAACTTTGATCTCTATACTCTCAATCCAAAACAATCTGTTTTACGTGTTGTCTTATCGAAACATAACCTTATGTACTTCTCAGATTGCGACAAGGCCCTAAATTGCATCACATAAACATGTAATATACAATCTACATTCAACCATAATTTTAATCAAGACTTTCAGCACGCTATTGCTCATTATCCCTGGACATCAGGTCGATACTGAAATATCTTATTTTTAAAAATTTAAGTCGTAAAGCACCTACCATCTTATTTGAGATTATTATGATGTTTGTGTCTGTATCTTCTCTGTTATAAAGAGCGCGTCCAATACAATTCTTCCATGTGACGCAAATTAAACGATGGTCTTATAACATATACACATATATAACAATAACCAGACGATAATAAACATATCGTACCAATGTATCATCAATTAAGTCATATATAAACGAACATGGAGGAAGTTAAAATCAAGTTTTCATTTTTTATATAAACATATATAATTCATTGAAAAATTTAATTATAATAAATATACATATAAAAACATATATAAATACATAAATAATAATAAGTTTTATTATTAAATATATATTTAATTATATTACATTTATATCTATGCGAACATAGATTCAAAGTTGAGTGAGGTACGTTTATATCACTAATATATCTCTCTATATAGAATTTACAATCGATCCTTTTAAATATAAGGAGATTAGTTAATTAAGTATAAATGCCTCTTATAGCTAACCACTAAACCATGTTTCGGCAATTTTGATTCAGCATGACACGTATCATATTCTCTTCAGAACAAGTAAGATAAGTAATACTTTTCCATAAACTAGGAAGTTATTTAAACGTCCCTCCTTGATTATAACTGTTATTTATTCGAGGAAACTCAACGATATTTCGGTATAGAAATCATATAGATTAGTATATCCCACAATTAGTACTATTATTATAGTTATTTAGTTCCTCATAAGTGATTATATGTCAACTATCGTTAATAGAGTGTGATTGATATTATTTTGCGTTTTTATAATTTATATATAAGCAATGCTATGTAACTTATTTAAGTGGTTTTTACGAACTGTGTAATAAAACCTATACTACGTACGCTTATTGATAAAGGAGTCTTCACAAATCAAGGGTAGTTAGGTCTCTATATAGTACTAGTAGTAACATCAAGGTGTTTTTAAATATACATAGTCATCATGATTGATGCAACGCTAAGCGTTCTTATTTATCGTATATATATGATCACTCTATCAACGATTCATCCTGCTGATAGATTTATATTCATACTTCGTATTACGAATCATTTGGATATAATACATACCCTTATATCTCTACTAGCCTAATGTCAGCTCAGCGATGTGTACGTAGTAATAAATTCTTTTTTGATGTAATCTACTATATATACTCAGCTAACAGATACGAGTAATTAATAAGTGATCTTATTATAATTTGTCTTCACATGTTGGTTATATATAGGATACCAGCAATAGTGATTCGGTAATCCGATACCGGATAGTTTGAACGTATATTATTAAATAAAATGACCATTCACTTGACAATGGGATAATAACGTAATGACTTCCATAGGGGAGGGTGGGTCGATAAGAGAGTGTTGGCAGATGAATTATTATACTGTACCTATAATACTAGTGAAAAAGATGTTATAATCACATACTTAGGAAACGTAATGCGTAAACAACCCGTATAGGTAATGAGATTTCTTTCTTTTTCAAACCAATCAGAAGAAAGTAATAAACAGAATCAAGTGACAGTAATACGAAACGAACTAGTACATATCTCAGTTATTCATAATAAGTATAGGTATTTTATATTCTCGTATTATAACATATACTTACAATACTATAAACATAAACAACAACAACTATACTATATAACAATCTCAAACAAGAAGACCAACAACGACAAACAAACACAAACGAACAAAACAACTCAAAGCGACTTCGCTTTTGTGGAACTATACTAACAATATGTCAATATAATCAAACAAGTATACATTAAGTATCAAAAAAATAAGTTCTTTACCAGACCAATCGAATAATTGACTAATCAGTTAACATTGTTTTATCGCTCTATAATTGATATAAAAGGCTAACATAGCGATTTACCAAGAACTAAGAATATATAATAGGCATACTAAATGGATCATAACCTTTATAACTCATCAACCTATATACCGCTAGAATTAAGACAAAAATACTATTAAACTATTAAACATAAAGTTCTACTACTATTTATAATCAGCATGTTAAATTATGATGATAATGACTTAGCACAGTCAATTAACAAAACTATAAACTACTATTAATTTCTTCTTTTTATTCTATAATAAGCATTATAAAATATAACTTATAAAAAATATGTTTAAATATTTATTATACTAATTATACAGCTGTATTTACGTAGCATTAGTACTATACATCGAGTATTGAATATAACTTATAGCACCTAAATGATGGATTCTTATCCTGATATACTTAGACCTCGAATATATGCTAACTAAATTAACTAATGAGTTTTATTTATATAGCATATATTTAAATTATATAGTAAAATAATTAAGTAATGCATATGTAACTAAGTAATAATATAAGAAAATTAAATGTAAAAAATGATACAATATATAACTTAATAACAACGTAAATAAGCAAATCTAACTCTTTTCCCGTTTACGGCCAAGATAACTTTGTTACAATGTATTTACAAAGTAAATGTTTAAATCTTGCATTTAGCTCACGTAGTTTTCATAATTATCCAGTTACATAATATAAACATATATTTAATCATAATATAATATAAACATATAACATGCAACTTTTACTCATATAATGTAAGGTTCATTATTATCTAATTATATAACAATTATATATTATAATCATAATTAATAAATGATCATATACAAAAACATGTAATCAAATAATATATAAACTAGTTAATCAAATCTCCCTGCTGCATTCCCATTTAGAATCAGGATAACTTTTGCAATGTATTAAACCTTGTATTCAGTACACATACTGTGTATAATTATCTAATTACATAATATAATCATAAATTTAATCATAATGTAATATGATAATATAACATATAACGTGTACTCATATAATGAAAAGTTCATAGTTATCTAATCATGTAACAATCATATATTATTATCATAATCTATAATCATATATAAAAAATGTGCTATCTAATAATATACAGATTATTACGTGTACAAATATAATGTAAAATTCATAATTATCTAATCATATAACAAACAGATATTATAATCATAATCTCTAATCATATATAAAAAGTGGTCTAATAATATGAAGATCATCGCCTGTAATCATATTATGTAAAAGTTCATAATTATCTAGTCATGTAACAATCATATAATTTTATCATAATCTATAATCATACATAAAAATGTGTAATGAAATAATATGCAGATAGATAAGCGAGTTTTCTACTGCTTTCCATTTACAATCAAGATAGCTTTGATACAATGTATTTGCAAAATAAATGTTTAAAACTTGTATTCAGTTCACGTAGTATGCATAACTATCTAATAACATAATGCTATCATATGTTTAATCATAATATAATAAAATCATATAACATATAACATGTAATCATATAATGTAAAGTTCATATTATCTAATCATAATAATCATATATCATAATCATAATCTATAAACATATATTAAAAAAAGTGTAATCTAATAATATGCAGATTATAACGTGCACTCATGTAATGTTAAGTTCATAATTATCTAATCATGTTTCAATCATATATTATAATCATAATCTATAATCATATATAAAAAACGTGTGATTTAATAATATGCAGATTACCAACAAATTTTCCTACTGTTTACCCATTTAGACTCCGGATAACTCTTTTACAATGTAATTACAAAGTAAATGTTTAAATCTTGTATTCAGTTCATTCAGTATGCATAATTATCTAATCACATAATGTTATTATATACTTAATCATGATGTAATAAAATCATATATCACATAACATATAACATGTAATCATATAATGTAAAGTTCATATTATCTAATCATAATAATCATATATCATAATCATAATCTATAAACATGTATAAAAAAAAAGTGTAATCTAATAATATGCAGATTATATATAACGTGTACTCATTTAATGTAAAGTTCATAATTATCTAATCATGTATCAATCATATATTATAATCATAATCTATAATCATATATAAAAAAACGTGTGATCTAGTAATATGCAGATTATCAACAAATCTTCCTTCTGTTTACCCATTTAGCCTCTGGATAACTCTTTTACAATGTATTTACAAAGTAAATGTTTAAATCTTGTATTCAGTTCACGTAGTATGCATAATTATATTGCATAGAGTTTCTCTTGGAAAGCAATTCACTTGTAAATAGTTTAATATACTTACTTATTCTATGAAAATAAAAGTTTTGCCAAAGGCGGATTTGAAATGGAAATTTTTCTTCAGGGATTTTAGGAATTTTCCTTCCTTGACAAAAAAAAAAAAAAATAATAATAAAAAAATAAAATAAAATAAAAAAAAGCCAAAAATGGAAAATAAAAAAAATAAAAACTTTTGGTTCCAAAACAGAATATTTGTACTTTTAGATATGTTTTTTCCCCTTTCTTTATTAAATAAACTTTGACCATAATTTTTTCTCTCGTATAACTTTTTAATAATTTTAATGTAATTAAAATTTTGAATTCGAAATTCTTTTGTAAATTGTTATTAATTTTTTTCAAAAATATAAAATACTGGACAATAATTTAGTGAATTTAAATTTAGTATAATTTTTATTGTTATAAATATATACAATCAGTAATTGATTTTCTAAAATATTTCTTATAATTTTATGATTAGTGTATAAAATTCAGTTAATAATATTAAATTAAAATTACAAACACCTGCTTGAAATATATATATATATATTATATATATATATATATAGTGGATATATATATATAAAAATATCAATATACAGGTAGCACCTATTTACAAATATTTTGGTGATATAATATATATATATATATTATTTTTACATATATTATTATTGTTATATACATATATTATTATATTGTTGTATGGCGATATATATATATATTATATGTGTATGTATATATTAGAGCTTACAGTTACAGCAGCAGCAGCAGCATAGTAGTAGTAGAAGTAGTTGTTGGTGCTAAGGTTACTATATATATATATTATACATATATATATGTATAGTTAGTAAGAAAGTTATACATATATATATATATTATTATATATATATAAGGGTGTAATTCTATATCAGCTGAACCATGTGTGTCAACTCTGCAGAAGAGAGAAAAACTAATATCTATTTTCAAAGTTTTAAAACAGCTCTGGCATGGAGGAGTACATTTCATTTTATCTTCGATCTGAAATATGAAGCTTCATCTGTTTGTGAGAAGCAATCCCCAAAATTTCACTTTGATATACTTAAGATAAACAAACTATGCTTTGTAGCTAATATTCTACAAGTTTATTTTTCACTTCATCTTTCTTAAAAGAAAGGTTTATTAACTTTGGCTGTTAACGTTAGTAAACGTTAATGGTATAGTAATTAAATGATCATTGAAGTGATAACGTTTTTAGGTGTTCCAATAACGTCATTATAGACATTTCAGGCTCCTTTGGTGATTTTATTTCGTCTCAGTATGAAGTTTACTGGCTATATAAAATGAGTATTAACACTGAGGACTTTTCGAGAGGTGAAGTTAATGTTTAAGTCATAAGTGTGGGTGACTTAAATCTTTACTTCACCCCTCGAAAAGTCCTCAGTATAAAGCGAATGTTCACAATGAGGACTTTAGGAAACGTGAAGTTAATGCTTAAGTCATGTGTGGGTGGCTTTAGCTTTTACTTCACCACACGAAAAGTCCTCAGTATAAAATGAATTTTCTGACTGATTGGCTTTTCGAGAAGTGAAGTAAATAAAGGTCTAAGTCACCCACACCCATGACTCCCACCCATAACATTTATATACCTAAATCGACCCCTACTCCTCTTACCGATAAAAATCATCCTTTTAAAATTAAGGTTAATATTTGATAGTGGCTTTAGAAATGGCAACATTTGCGCATAAATTTCTTAATATAAATAAAATTTAGAAAAAACAAATTGCAAAATGCAGCAAATAGCAAGTTATAAAACGTTTATTTTTAGATATTTGTATTTCCCTTTTAATTTGTATATTAAAGATAACCGCACCAAAGTGAACGTCAATATCTATATATATATATATATATATATATATATAGATAATGTTAATTGCATATGGCTAAGGGCGGGTTATTAAGGTTATACATATATATATATATATACAGAGCATATATATAAGCGCACAAGCAGTGTATATATATATATATTATTGTTATTTATAATATATATATATATATATATATATATATATATATATATATATATATATATATATATATATATATTATATATATATATATGTTATATATATATATATATATATCGATAATGTTATTAACCAATTCTAATATCTTAGCTTTAAACTGTATCAATTCCACCAAAAGAAAAACGCCCTAAATAAAAATTCGGGCAACAAGTCTTCTTTCTAACTGATTAACATAAAATAACATATATATACAGTATACAGTATATATATATATATATATATATATATATATATATATATATATATATGCTATAGTTATATGTATAGATATATATATATATACAAAAATATGCGGTTCGAGCCTATGATCTCACATCGGCAAACTACATACCTCAAGCGATTCTATTGTTCCTTGCAGTTTACGCAGGTATCTATATATAGAGAGAGCAAAAGAGAGAGAGAGCAAAAGAGAGAGAGAAGAGAGAGAGAGAGAGAGAGAGAGTGTGTGTATTCAAGCCACTATCGAAATATTTGCGTGTACATACATATGTGTACATGATAACTTTATGTGCAGAGTATATATATATATATAGTGTATATAAGTATATATATATATATAGTAATAGTATATGTTATGTTATGCAGTATAGTTGTATGTGAATATGTATTTTGGTTATGTATATATATATATATATATGTTATGTTGAAAGATATGTTGAGTAGTGTTATTATTATATATATATATATATGTATATGAATTTTTTAAACTCTCTTTTTACTGCTAAAATCTCTCCTATTCTATTAAAAAATGATTAATAAGCAAAAATATATAATATATATACAGTATAAAAGAATTTTTTTTTAAATGCGATAAAGATACTGTAATTGGAAGAAAAAAAGTTGATGTACTGAAGCCGCGATGTAGCGAGTGATTGCTTTATATCGAAAATATTATTAATTCAATTTGACATTCTAGTTTTAAATCGCGGTCAAATCTAATTAAAAATATGTCATAAATAAAAAAAAATCGCAACAAGTCTTTCTTTTTATCTGATTAAGATAAAATGTTCAGAACATGCTTAATTTGGGAATATGCTATTCGACTCTATCGCTCGAGTCACGTTTGATTTTATATCTTATACATACTATAAGATTCCTTCCATAGGAAAGTTTAAAACTTGACGTTAGCGTCGTGTTTCTAACGCCTAGTTAACCTATTAAACTAGCGTTATTTAGGCGTTTAAAAAGCTAGTGTAAAAGAGGCGTAAAACGTAGGCGTTATACATATATATATATTATTATATATATATATATATATATTACATATTATATATTATACATACATATAAAGCAGAGTTATATTGGTTTAGGTTAGGGTTAGGGTTAGGTTAGGTTAGGTTAGGTTAGGTTAGGTTAGGTTAGGTTAGGTTAGGTTAGGTTAGGTTAGGTTAGGTTAGGTTAGGTTAGGTTAGGTTAGGTTAGGTTAGAAAACATAACAAACGGTTGGGTTTTTTTTTCCAGTCAACTCCATTATCATATTTATATATATATGTTGTTATGTATATTAGTTAGTTGGTTATATATATATATATGTATATATATATAGTTATACATATATATTATATATATATAT
Source organism: Trachelipus rathkii (assembly GCA_015478945.1). Lineage (NCBI taxonomy): Eukaryota > Metazoa > Arthropoda > Malacostraca > Isopoda > Trachelipodidae > Trachelipus > Trachelipus rathkii. Next base: position 3,714 of record JABUQX010117571.1, on the reverse strand, counting down.
TATATTATTGTTACTAATATATGTATATTATTATTGTATTATTATTATTATAAATATATGAAAATACATATGTTGTTACATAAACGTATATACATACATAAAGAGAGTTATATATGTATATAAATTAGTATGTATATATTACTTATTATTACATATATATATTATTATTATATATATATATATATATATATATATATATATATATGAGCTTGTCTAATTTAATTTTTAATTAATATATCATCTATGTCATTATTTTTTTTTTTTTTTCCTTTCCAATAATTAAATTTATTGAAATTCCTTGAAACTATAATTTAACAGTTTCATGAAGCATGAAATAGCGAGACTTCCTTTCTTCCAATATTAATATCGTCATTAAATTACATATATATATATATATATATATATATATATATATATTATATTATTATATATATATATATATATATATATATATAGAGTATATAGATATTATAGCTTATATTGGTTGGTTATTATATTATATTATATATTATATATAAGGTTGGGTTATTAAGCTAAGTTGCTGAGTTATGCTGGTTATTATTAAGTTATGTTTCATATTTCCATACATGTATGCGCGGAGCAGAGCAGCAAGGGCAGCATAGCAGCATATATATACAATATATATATATATATGGTATATATATATTATTATATATATATATATATATATATATATATATATATTTCTTTTACTATTATCACCAAAGATGACTCCATGAATGCTGGGTTTGCTAAGGTATTGATGCCTAACAACAAAAATCAACTAACACAAACTACGCAGATGAGCACAGACGCGGGCTCTTTAAAGTGGAGGAGATTAAATTGAGTAGGAAACACAGAAGATGGAAGAGAAATTCCTTTCACAGAACAGAGCAGTTATGTAAGAAGATGTCCTGTATCAAACTAGTCTGGAGTTGCTGATATCAAAACAAAACTCATGTGTAGACACTGCCCCTTTTGTGCTACGAGGGCGTTCCTCTCGCAAAGGTGGTGGCATCGGCGAGCGGGAAAGCTCCCGTGAGCACTGCTGCTACGGTACCCATAGAAAGTGATAAAGCTACCAACATCGCGCCGTAAAGAGGGTGGCCTGCAAGTGAACCCAGAAAGAAATTGACAGTTGATGGAAGTCAAGCCTTTGACCTGACCCTATCCAAAAAGCTGGTGAGTCCCGAGCTCCCCCTAGATATGCAGTGCCAGTACTCACACAAGGCGATGAGGCTATGTATAACGGGTAACCCGTGAAGAGGAAAAAGTCTCAGCTCCAAGCCTGCAACCCCAGCTTCCTTTTGAGCCTTAGCAACCCGTTATAATGTGAGTTTCCAAGACATTTTTTTGTTTATGTTATGCCAAGGATGTTTATATTGTCGACAGGAGAGAGACGAGAGAACCGTCGAAAGAGGTAGGAAAGTGAAGGTGTCTTAGAGAGGGTGATTTGTAGAAGTTGAGTTTTAAAGAATCAAATTTCTTCACAAGGTTCAGACGACCTCACCCGGAAATTCTATCCAGACTGTAAGCAGAATAGAATCGTGGTACCAGCTAAGACGAGAGGCAATTTGTGCAAAGCAAAAAGAAGTACGCAAATGAAACAGCTGGTGGTTGAATTACAAGGGTCGGAAACATCGGCATGGCGTGAGTGAATAGAGTTAGCGGTGGTGAGAAGATATTTAATGAAAAGTAGGTGAATAGTGGATAAAACTGATCCTTGACGAGCACCACTAATGACAGACAAGAGTATAAACAGTCGCCCCATCAAACAACAAGCTGATATTGAGCGATTTTGAAAGAATGCCAAGCAGTAGCGAGGAAACCCAAAGGGAGGGGAGCTTTAAGAGCAGTGACGCGGTGCCATGCACCTGGTCGGTACTGCTGGATATGTCGGCGCCACCACGCAAGTTCCCCGTAGTTCCTAAGGGCGGAACCATAAATCAGTAAGATAGATAAGAAAGTATCGCGCCAGTAGACCTCGAGCGCCGAAAGCCGTGCCGGCGATCGGGTTAAAGTGAATGAGATCTAGTACGATCTGAAAATGAGAGAGTTTGCGAAGAGTTTCAAAGATTCCAGATAGAATGGCAAGTAAGAGCCGGCAAAAGAGTAAAGTAGAAGGATCAGAGCGGCTTCCTTTTTCGGAATAGGCTGTGGACATGTGCGTGTTTCCAACACTGAGGAAAAATGCTAATGCTAATATAGAGAATATAGTTGAACGAGGGGCGGATAGCACGGAAGCACACCTCAAAACTCGGGAATGCCACCCGGGCCACCTGCCTTCCTAACATCCAGATTTCAGGAGCCCATGCACCCGATCGAATCGTACCCGCCGTGCAAAGGGGCATGTATCGAACGAGAGAGGAGGTAGAGAGAATGCCAGAATCGTCTCAGGGCTGAAAGATGGCGCCAGTGAGGCCGAGTTAGATTGGCCCCTTTTCTCAGTTGGAGAATCATAGGCAACAGAATCATCAGAGGCTAATGGGCGATAGTGAGTGGAAAGACAGATATTTCACAGAAGTTGTTAGAGATGTTTTTGGTAAGAGGCCAGTAAGATTTGTCATCAGTAGGGAGAACCAAGGAGGTTGCGCACTCTGTGTTTGGATGAAAGCCCATTTTTGCTCGACGATATATCCCCAACGATTTCTAGCAGAATGAAAATTAGCAAAGAGTGATAGAGAACGAGAATTTTTCCTCTACCGATTACTCACTGAATGAAACCTGAATGGTTGGATAACAAGTAACGCAAAGACGAACCATGGATTAAGATATGGAAAGATTTAGTCGAAGAAGGAATAAACCTACTCATCCCGATCAACGATTACAGCTCCCACCCTATCGGCAGAAGTTGAAGCGTCACCAGAGACAAAAAGCAGTTACCCACTGGTGTAGTTGGGCGAAGCAACGCAAGGCCCCCCTATCGGCCGGGATCAAAGTGCCAGAAAAACGCGTAGGGGCAGGATGGAGCTGTTGGAGAGAAAGTATTAAAATTAAAGAGATATATGCCGTAGGTCAGATTTTTAACAATAGAGCGAAGCGTGGCGTGTATTTTTATAGAGCAGAAGCACTCTGTGTAAACAATAGGTCGAAAGGTGTTCCTAAGAATTGGCTGGGGACGATCCGAATGTGTGTGTCTTTAATTAGTTGCCCAGATCGTTGAGAATGCTAAATGATTCGGCCTCCTCCCCACCCAAATCAGTATGAGAGGAACCCAACCATTCAGTGTTGTGTACATTGAAATCCTAATAAAGACAGGTCCTCAGTATTTGGATGAGAAGATAAAATAGTCTCGTGAGAAGTAGTAAGATATTCAAAAAATCTGTTCTGTTAGGAGAAATTACAAAGTTATAGCTACGTAAAGCTGCTGTGGTAGGAAGGAAGAAAGATTTGGGCCACAGAAATTGCCTGAAGTTGTGAGATTCTGAGATTCGAGACGTGTAAAAGGAAGTGTTAAGAGGTAAAAAGAGCTAATGTTACAGAGGGGGGGAAAATTATGAAATGTTATAGCAGCATACATTCAACGAGTTAGTGGATGAATTCCTACTAGCCTGGTCTCAGTACACAGGAGCAAAGCGTTAGGATTAGAGTTAGAGAGGTGGTATTCCAATGATGCAGGTGTTAGATTGTGCCAACCAAAGCGCGCGAAAACGAAAGCGTTTCACGATAATGAAAACGGTTAAACACCCAAACGGAACTGAACGAAAGTACTAG